>ML664161.1:23932133-24043439 GCA_007570785.1 Antilocapra americana
GATGGTGAATGGAATTGTTTCCTTAATTTCTCTTTCTGATTTCTCACTGTTAGTGTATAGGAATGCCAGGGATTTCTGTGTGTTGATTTTGTATCCTGAAACTTTGCTATATTCACTGATTAGCTCTAGTAATTTTCTCGTAGAGTCTTAAGGGTTTTCAATATAGAGGATCATGTCATCTGCAAACAGAGAGAGTTTTACTTCTTCTTTTCCAATCTGGATTCCTTTGATTTCTTTATCTGCTCTGATTGCTGTGGCCAAGACTTCCAAAACTATGTTGAAAAGTAGTGGTGAGAGTGGGCACCCTTGTCTTGTTCCTGGAATTTCTCACATTTCTTGTTGCTTAGTAAACAGCCAGTGGTAGAGCAACAATGCCAAAATGTGCATGTGATCCTGTCTGAAAACACAGACCCTGGGTGTCACAATAAAGGAAACTCCTCTCCAGCATCCCTGCCTACTCCTCCAGCAGAAGCTTGGACCTTTACCAGAAAAAGGGCATTGCCTACTGCACAAGGCAACCATTCTCGGCATCACTCTGGTTGTTAGAAATGTATTCCTTAAGATAATCTATCATCTGAGTCTGTTATTTCCACCCACTGACCTTAGTTATTCCCTCTAGAGTCCTAGAATAACAAAGAACAAGTCCATACTTCTCCCAAAATGCTTTCCCCCAGGCTGATGTTTTACTGAAAGGAGATTTCTTTCCAGAAGCCTTGTTAATCAAGCTATCACTAATAAGTCAAATCCCAATAGAATGTAAGCCAAAGCACTGTCCCAATTATGTTGTTGTGTTAGGATTTTATGATATCAAAAAATATTTCGAATACATGGAATTCCACCTGGGGCCTAGCATTCTTTCAGCTACAGAAAGATTTGCATCCTAGCAATATTTGTTTTATTGCGATTTAACCTGCCCATCGTTCTGCTGAGTGCCCAAGTAGGAATGTGGGAAATAGCTTTCTATCACCATAAGCTCAGAAAAATGTCAGTGAAATGCAAGCAAATAGATTATGATTGCATCGACAGCTCTTTTCATAAGCTAATGGGCTGTCTAACCTATTCTTAACTGCTGTCCCCCATAGGGTCTTGTAAGCACATTACCAAAGAGTTTGTTGAATTTGGCAAATTGATACACTGCGCTTGTTTGACTATGTGAATGTGCTTAGAACGCCTAGTGGGGCATTAGGTAGATAAATAAGTGATTCAGTTGGGAACTTCAGTATTAACACAGACAAAAATCCTTTCTCTTAGTAATGGATTCTCATCATGTTTTAAGTGGAAAATTTTAAATGTGCATAGACAGGTGAGATATCTCAGTCCTGTAATTCATGTTTGATCATCAGGACTCTTAGAGGAGAGACAACATACAATTTTTTCTTAAAGGACTAAAGGAATTAAATCAACATGAAGGCTAAAAAACCACATGGGAAAATGGAAACTTACTAGTAAACATTTTTTTTACATTTCAGATTAGAATATCTAGTGTTGGCATGGCTGGGGGAAACACTTCTATTTGGTGTTGAAGTCTAGCCTGAAGGATTTTGAGCATTACCTTGTTAGCATGTGAAATGAGCACAGTAGTGCGGTAGTTTGAACATTCCTTGGCATTGTCTTTCTTTGAGATTGAAATGAAAACTGACATTTTCCAGTCCTGTGGCCACTACTCAGTTTTCCAAACTTGCTGGCATATTGAGTACAGCACTTTGACAGCATCATCTTTTAGGATTAGAAATAGCTCAACTGAAATTCTATTACCTCTATTAGCTTTGTTCGTAGTAATGCTTGCTATGACCAGTGCATTCTTTTAGCAAAACTGTTACTCTTTGCCCTGCTTCATGTATTTCGAGGCCAAACTTGCCTGTTACTCCAGATATCTCTTGACTTCCTAATTTTGCATTCCAGTCCCCTATGATGAAAAGGACACCTTTTTTGGTGTTCTAGGAGGTCTTGTAGGTCTTCATAGAATCATTTAACTTCAGCTTCCTTATGGGAGCATAAACTGGGACAGTCTTTCTGAAAGGAAATTTGGCAAATATATCAAAAGCCTTTAAAATGTACATATCCTTTGACCCAGACACACTTCTTTCACTTCTAGGAATGTACTGTAAGGAAATAATAATTGTTATGTGCACAGATTAATTTACAAAAATGCTTACCATGATTTTCACAATCAAAGTAATTGGAAGAAATCAAATAGCCAGCAAAAAGAAATTGGCTTTTTGAAAAAACATGATGTATCCATTTATACAACATTACATTGTGTAGGCCTTAAAAATGTGTTGTGCATATATGCTCAGTCATGTCCAACTCTTTGCAACCCTATGGACTGCAGCCCTCAGGCTCCGCTGTCCATGGGATTTTTTTAGGCAAGAATATTGGAGCGGGTTTCCATTTTCTATTCAAGTTTATTTTCCTGACTCAGGGTTCAAACCCACATCTCCTGCGTTTCCTTCATTAGCAAGCAGATTACTACTGAGCCACCTGAGAAGCCCCCTCTGTATACTGG
This sequence comes from Antilocapra americana, assembly GCA_007570785.1. Lineage (NCBI taxonomy): Eukaryota > Metazoa > Chordata > Mammalia > Artiodactyla > Antilocapridae > Antilocapra > Antilocapra americana. The sequence goes on from ML664161.1 coordinate 23,934,640, forward strand.
GGCCAAAGGAATCAAATCCCAGAGACAGAGTTTTTGGTGAAGCAGAAAAGGATAGATTTATTGCTTTGCCAGGCGAAGAGAGACATACCTGGCTTCTGTCTGAAGACTTAATAATAAGAAAAAATATTCATATCTCTAAGATAAAAAACTTTCACAACTATTTTTAGGATATCAGTTTTGCAAACACTTTTTAAACAAACATAGATTTAAAACATCAAAATTTAACAATGCTTATCTCTGAAGGTTGGGGTTGTAGGTGTTTTTTATTCCCTTATTTATCTCTCCTGAATTTTTCTAAATACATATAATGAACACAAAATATATTTCCAATATATTGGTGTATAAAAATATTATAATCAGATTAAATCTTACATGTAAAAAAATTCTAATTTTTTCAAGATGCTGTGGTCACTAGGAAACCAGTCATGTCTTTCCTACTCAATTAATTCTCAGTACTAAGTGAAACTTTCTTTGGCATTTCTAATTAGTATACAGCCAGACATTCTCTACTCTTTAAAACAAGTTTGAAAACCAAATGACATTTGCCAAGATACCCAACTCAGTTTCACTTGAAATAAAGAAATATGTGAAATTTTTAAATCTGGGAATAAAATATTAGTATCATCACTCAAGAACATTAGATGTAGAGTCAGAACACCTGGGATCAAGTTCTAACTCTGATATTAGTTGGTGACTTTTAACAAGTCTCTAGTCCTTTCATGGGACTCTCAGACTGGGACTACATAGAGAGATAGAGATGTTTTAATTAAGGGATGTGAAAGATCAATACATCCAATATACCACCGAGACATGTTAGATACTGCATTTCCTTTAGCCATCTCTAGCCTAGAATCTCAATAACTAACAACCAATCATGGCTGGAATGATGCAAAGGAAAGAAACTGATTTTCTTTTCTTTTTCATCTTTTCGTTTGTTGTGTATGAAGTAAGACATACACTCGTGCACAAAGTGCATAGATCATGAATATTAGCTTAATGAATTATTACAAAGTAAATCCCGTGTAAACTCCACCCAGGTGAAGAAGTAGGACACACCGGTACCCTAGAAGGCTTGCGTGTGCCTTCCATCACACCTGGTCTCTCCCTTAGAATCGCTGCTCTGCTGACGTTATTCAGATCATTTCTTTAATCTGCTGTGTTTTACTAGCTAAGCATGCATCTGTGAATGTCACAGTTCACTTGAGTTTATTTATGAACTTTCTACAGATAGAATCATACAGAAAAAATATTGTCATGATAAAGGATGCAAAAAAATTTGTAAAGTGTAATGTATACAAAAATGAATGGCATTATTATCAGTGATCTTATTATATGGAGTAGTTGGCATCGAATTTCAACCCTACATAACAGGTGGCTGGTCTCACGATTTTGGCATTGAGTCATTTCCAGTCAGGTCTAGACTGCCTCATCTTTCCTGATAGTCAGCAGAAGCTCATGCTCAGGGGCCCATCAGAGCTCTGTGTTTGTGACTTCTTAAGCCACCTGGATGGAAAAGTACTCACCTGAGGCTGAAGGGGTCTGTAAATACCTGCTTTGTTCATAAATTAGCAGGCTTCCCTCTGTTGAGTGAGTTCTCTAGCTATTATCAAGGCTCTAAGGTCACATCTGGTTAATCGTTGGCTAGAAATCAATACACAGAGAGCGATGGTTTATGATAAGGACTTAAAATAAGCAAGTTTGAGTTCAAGAGACTGATTGTCTTCTTGCTTTCAGATGCTGAAAAGAAGCTGCTAATCCTCTTTCCTGTTGGGCGGTGGTGGGGAAGCCCACTCATGTTGCTACCTAAATCAAGAACTACTTACTATATTTTAAATATGACCTCTTCCTTTCTTTGGCCCATTCATTGTGACCTTAGGCTCAGCTGTTCAAATGCCACCTAGAATTTTTTTCAGTCCGAAGGAAGTGTATCAACTTATTCTCTGGCGTCACAAGACCTGAGTTATAGCCACCTTTGTCCCAGTTCTGGGACATTCCCAGTGCTCTTTGATGTTAGCAGCTACCTAGTGAACTGATCCGTGGAGCTCCCAGTGCCTCAGGTCAGTACCACTGTGGGTTTCCCAGCTGGCATTTGGCCAGTGCTTGCCATTCCTCCTGTGCAACCACCCATGCATGTGTGCATGAGCACATGCGTGTGTGAACGAGGGCATGTGCTCAAGCGTGTGTCGGCATACTATCTGCTCATTCCACAAGTCCACGGCATCGCTGTGGACTGTAGCGATAAAGGTAAGAATGCCTTTCATGTATTAAATACTGGGTGAATACGGGAACAAATGAGGAATGCTCTACCTGGCTTTCAACCCCAACATTCTTCCTCTTGTCACAAATAGGCCTATTTGAATTCCACCTTCAGGCTCAGCACTGCACAATGTCTAGGACCAATTTAGGACTTAGCCAAGTATAATTTCAGGAGCCTTAGTTCAGATCCCAAGAAACTCGGAATTTAGTGGCCTGGCCAATCCTTCCACAGTGACGTCAAGTCCATATTTAGAGTACTGCCTTGTTCCTCTCCTGTAGCCCCCCGTGTTCACACAAGTTTTAGTATCTGGTAATACTTGCTACTATCCTAGGCCCACACTAACCATCTCCACTACGATAAGAGACTGAATATCCCCCTCCTGAACCCCAATAGCTAGGATCGGGCTTCCTAAACTCTTAAAATGCCCAGACCCTGAATTGGCATGTGATACTGTTTCATCAAAATCAGACTTCCTCCTGGACCCTCCACCTCTCCCTGGTACTCTCTAACTCTGAACAACTGCTACTCCACACCATACTCCCCAGAAGCCATATCTCTCTACTAGAATCCCTCACCCCGCTGGCATCTGAGTCTGCTCCCAGCTTTTGATGATGGACATCTCTAATCTCCAGCTCTACTCTTCTGATCTGCCTTGTTCGTTGCCTACTAAAAGCCCTTTTAATTTTAAAATTAGAAACAACAATAACTATTGAAAGTAAGACACTAACAAAGTAAGCAAATAAGTGCAAATAAGAATGTATACAATGTTCATGGCTTGGAAAACTCAGCATTGTTAAGATGTTGATTCTCTATGAACTGATACATAGAATTAAATTCCAATCAACATTGCTGCAAGTTTTTTTTTTGATAGATACAAAGGAGTTGATTCTAAAGCTTATAAGAAAGGCAGAAGAACTAGAATAACAAAAACAAAATTGAAAAAAGAAGAATATTAGAGAATTCTTTCTATCCTGTCTTGATTTCAAGACTTATGATAAAGTAATCAGACAGTGTGGTTTTGGCAAAAGAAGAGTCACAGAGACCATTGGAACAGAATACGGAGTTTGTAAACAGACTCACAAATACAGCTAGTTGATGTTTTATACAAACACAAAGGCAGTTTAATTTACTAACAAAATCATGTTGGGATCGTTGAAGATACATGAACCATTTCAATCTAATCCTCACACATTCTAGAAAAAATTAACTTAAAATGAATCTCAGATACAAAGACAAAATATAAAACTATGACTTTTAGAAGTGAAATCAGAAAAAAATCTTCATGACCTAAGATTAGGCAAAAATTTCTTAATTATAACACAAAAACATAATAGACAAAAGAAAAATGATAAACTAATCAGACTTCATAAAAATTACAAACTGTCTTTGTGAAAAATAATATTAAGAAAATGAAAAGACAAGAAAATGTTGGGAGAATATAGTTGCAAATCACACATCTGACAAAGGACTTATATCAAAACTAGATAAAAACCTGTCAAAATGCAATTAGAAGAAAACACACAGTCTGATTTTCAAATAGGCATAAGATTTGAATAGACACTTTATCACAGGGAATCTACAGATGGCAAATAAACACATAAGATGTTCAACATCATCAGCCATTACAAAATGAAAATAAAAACCATGATGAGAGACCACTCCACAACTTAGAATGATTAAAAGAGATAAAAGAAAGCAAAAAACACCTGACAATGACAAGTGGTGGCAAGAATGCAGAGCAACTGGTATTCTCATACAATCCTGGTGAGAAAGCATAAACATAAAATCATCTGTAAACAGTTTGGTAGGTTGTTAGAAGGCAAAAAATGTATGCAAATGTTCATAGAAGCTCCTTGCATAGTACCCCAAAGTATTATTTCTAAGAAATCAATGTTTTTTAACAGATGAATGAGCAACTGTAATACCGCCATACAATGAAATAATGCTCACAATAAGAAGAAAGGAACTATCAGTGCCATATAGCAAAGGCATTACACAGAGTGAAAGAAGTCTGTTTTTAAATTATACACTGTGTGACCCCATTTATACGACATTCTGGAAAAGGCCAAACTATAGCAACAGATATCACATTACTGGTCACCGGAGATTTGTAGTTAACTCCAAAGGGCAGCACAAAGTTTTGTTTTGTTTTGTTTTTTAAGTGATAGATTTGGCTGTCCTGATTACTGTGGTGTTTACACAAATTCATACATAATTAAAATTCATACAACTATACTTTACAGTATGTTGATTTAAAAACTAAAATTAAAGTCTTTAGGACTTCCTAAAGCACTGAAGAAATGATGTTTTGAATTGTGGTGCTGGAGAAGACTCTTGAGGGTCCCTTGGACAGCAAGGAGATCCAACCAGTCAATCCTAAAGGAAATTAACCCTGAATATTCATTGGAAGGACTGATACTGAAGCTGTAGCTCCAATTCTTGGTCACCTGATGCAAAGACTGACTCATTGGAAAAGACCATGATGCTGGGAAAAATTGAAGGCAAGAAGAGAAGAGGGCAATAGAGAATGAGATGGTTGGATGGTATCACCGACTCAACGGACATGAGTTTGAGCAAATTCCAGGGGATGGTGAAGGACAGGGAATTCTGGCATCTACAGTTCATGGAGTCACAAAGAGCTGGACACAACTTAGCCACTGAACAACAAAGGTATTCCCTGGTGCTCCAGTGGCTGAGACTCCATAGTCCCAGTGCAGGGGGCCCAGGTTCGAACCCTGATAAGGGAGATAGATCCCACATGCAACTAAAGATTACATGAGCCTCAAGGAAAGTCAAAGATCCCACATGCCACAAAAAAAACCTGCTGCAGTCAATAAATAAGTACATATTTTTTTTAAAAAATATGCCTTGGCACACTCCATCTGAATCTCTTCCTATAGGCATATATATTAACAGAATCATTCTGTGTTAGATAATACTGTATAACCCATTTTGACTTTAAGATGTTGTAAATAGCTTTCAGTGTAATGAAATATGTATCTACATATCAATTTCAATGGTTGGGCTGTGTTCGACTGAATGGGCAAAACACTTATAATGTAAGCAATCTCATGTTGTCGGGAGTTTGGGCTGTCTCTGATTTTTCAGTATTAGAACTGATGCTGTGATGACCATTCTTGTAGCTAAGTATTTGCACAAATCCTTAATGATACTTCAGATAAATTTTTACAAGTGGACTTGCTGAGTCAGTGTATGAACTTTTCAAAGATCTTTGAGGAGGCAATGAAGGTTCTCCCTTCCCCATATGCCTCCCTGCAAACTCACTCCCATTCTATCATACTATGTAGAGTCAAAACTTCTTCAAAGCACTTGTGTATATATTGCATTCAGCTTTGAACAACAGCACAACCCACAGAGCCTAGCACATTGCCTGGGACAGAAGAGGAGCTATGTTATATTTATATTTGTTTGTTAGCAAGAATAAGTGAGCAAATTAATGACCAGCTTCTTCTTTGGCAATGATGTTAACCTGTTCAACGTCTAAACAGAGTTACTTCATGCAGTAATCATTAATTCGGTACTTAGAGTGTGGTCCTATTTTGAATCTCAGCAATAAAACAAATTGAGCATTCCTCACATATTATTTGTTTATATTTTACAGTACACAAGCCTGTCAATCTACATATTAAAGAATAATAAAACTTGATTTCTTGCTTATCTTTGGATTAGAACTAAGCATAAATGAAGTTCTAATACTTCCTTCTCACTCTCCAAAGATTGTTCTTCACATCCTCACTGGCTGCGCAAATTTGCAGATCACTGCTCTAAGCAGCCTGAATGCCATGGAGAACACAGGGATGGGTGACACAGTTCTGCCCTAGGATTCACAAGCAGCCTGGGAACAAATGCCATGAGAGCTTCACAGATACCAGAGTATCTTGTGAAAGCAGAGGAGGGAGAGATCTCTTCCTAATGGAGAAGGGCTGAGAGTCTTTAGGGCGAGAGTGCCCCGGAGCAGGCCATGAAGAACAAGAAGAGCTTTGTGTTCCATCCCCTGAGGAAGTACCCCCTTTGTTCATGTTCTGTGTCTACCTCAGCAACCATACAGGATGGGGGGATTGAGGAGGGCTGTTGAAGGGAGGAGTCTATACACCTGCCATGCATGGTTGTTGGTGGGTTTTTCTTGGGGTCTCTTTTGTTCCTGTTTGTTTCAGGTGTATTTTCCTACAGCTTTCAGGACACAGTGACACACATTTCTGTGACATTTCAGGACAGTGCCAGATGCATGTGGACAGGAAGAGCCCCTGGGCAGAGACAGCTAATCTTTCATAAGCTGATGCTGCTTCATTATCTTCTTATTTTTAAATATAAGAACCACACCTTCCAGAGCAATAACAAGGACAGGTGACCTCTGAGGATCTTTTCCAGGTCACTGACTCTGAGGTGCCCAGGAATAATTTTTTAAATGCATGTGAACTCTAGGTGTGTCAGTTCAGTCAGTTCAGTCACTCAGTCATGTCCAACTCTTTGTGACCCCATGAATCGCAGCACACCAGGCCTCCCTGTCCATCACCAACTCCCAGAGCCTACCCAAACCCATGTCCATTGAGTCAGTGATGCCATCCAACCATCTTATCCTCTGTCATCCCCTTCTCCTCCTCCCCAAATCCTTCCCAGCATCAGGGTCCTTTCCAATGAGTCAACTCTTCCATTGAGGTGGCCACAGTATTGGAGTTTCAGTTTCAACATCAGTCCTTCCAATGAACACCCAGGACCCATCTCCCTTAGGATGGACTGGTTGGATCTTCTTGCAGTCCAAGGGACTCTCAAGAGTCTTCTCCAACACCACAGTTCAAAAGCATCAATTCTTCGGCACTCAGCTTTCTTCACCGTCCAACTCTCACATCCATACATGACTACTGGAAAAACCATAGCCTTGACTAGACAGACCTTTGTTGGCAAAGTAATGTCTCTGCTTTTCAATATGCTATCTAGATTGGTCATAACCTTCCTTCTAAGGAGTAAGCATCTTTTAATTTCATGGCTGCAGTCACCATCTACAGTAATTTTGGAGCCCAGAAAAATAAAGTTTAACACTGTTTCCCCATTTATTTCCCATGAAGGGATGGGACCAAATGCTATGATCTTAGTTTTCTGAATGTTGAACTTTAAGCCAACTTTTTCACTCTCCTCTTTCACTTTCATCAAGAGGCTTTTTAGTTCCTCTTCACTTTCTGCCACAAGGGTGGTGTCATCTGCATATCCGAGGTTATTGATATTTCTCCCAGCAATCTTCATTCAAGCTTGTGCTTCTTCCAGCCCAGCCTTTCTCATGATGTACTCTACATATAAGTTAAATAAGCAGGTCTTACAGCCTTGACGGCACTCCTTTTCGTATTTCAAACCAGTCTGTGTGTAGGACCCTTTGATTGTTGCTAAAATAAGACTCAGACCCTGACACTACTCAGCTTAACAGCTTCAATGAGTCTCTCCTGTCTATTGAATAAAATCTCAAATTCTCCATGGGGACATTCAAGATGCTTCAAGTTTTGGCCCTTGCTGGGACACCTGCTACTTTTTTCAGTCTTCACCAGACACATCAAACCATATGTTCCTCCCTGAACAAGCTGGCTTTATCCTTCATGACAGCTCAGCCAATTTTTTACCCTCCTGCCACATCTAAATCCCACTCACCTTCCTGTCTCAGTCCAGACATCATCATTTCTGTCTGGGACATCACCCTACTCCCACCTGCTACCTTCCCAGGCAGAATCAAACTCATTCTCCTTTGATATATTGTCAATCATTTCTGTTGCTCTCAAACTCTTCTTGACTTACCTTGTACAGTCAGCTGGGTCTGTTCCTGTCTCTTACTTAAGACTAAAAGCTGTCTGAAGGCAAGGTAAAATGCTGGACTCTCTCCTTCTGCTACCCAGCATCTTACATCTATGAAAAAACAGGACTGCCAGCCGCTTTGGTAAACTAAAGCAATTCTCACCTCATCTGGTTCCAGAGATTTGCCTCAGGCTGGAAGAAGAACAGGTTAGGCAGGACAAGGTTTCAAAGTTTTGTTTCGACCTTTTATATTTGACAGTACTGTTGGACTTTCAAGTGGTGATATCCAGGAAGTGTTTGAATATACCTGACTGGATCTGAGAGAAGGTTACAAGTCAGTGCTCATTCCCATGCAAATGATAGTAAAAGTGATGAATATCTGTAAGTTTTTCCAGACAAGTATCAATTGAGATTAGAACTAAAAACAGAACCTTAAGAAATGTCATTATTTAAAAGAGAGAGAGAGAGAGGGATCATTATTTTATAAGCAGGAGGGAAAGTGCCCCAACATAGGCAAAACACTCCCTGACATAAACCAAAGCAGGATCCTCTATGACCCACCTCCCAGAATATTGGAAATAAAAGCACAAATAAACAAATGGGACCTAATTAAAATGAAAAGCTTTTGCACAACAAAGGAAACTAAAAGCAAGGTGAAAAGGCAGCCTTCAGAATGGGAGAAAATAATAGCAAACGAAGCAACGGACAAATAATTAATCTCAAAAATATACAAGCAACTCCTGCGGCTCCATTCCAGAAAAATAAACGACTCAATCAAAAAGTGGGCCAAAGAACTAAACAGACATTTCTCCAAAGAAGACATAAAAATGGCTAACAAACACATGAAAAGATGCTCAACATCACTCATTATCAGAGAAATGCAAATCAAAACCACAGTGAGGTACCAGTTTACACCAGTCAGAATGGCTACCATCCAAAAGTCTACAAGCAATAAATGTTAGAGAGGATGTGGAGAAAAGGGAACCCTCTTACACTGTTGGTGGAAATGCAAACTAGTACAGCCACTATGGAGAAGAGTGTGGAGATTCCTTAAAAAACTGAAAATAGAACTGCCATATGACCCAGCAATCCCACTGCTGGGCATACACACTGAGGAAACCAGAATTGAAAGAGACACGTGTACCCCAATGTTCATCGCTGCATTGCTTACAATAGCCAGGACATGGAAGCAACCTAGATGTCCATCAACAGACGAATGGATAAGAAAGCTGTGGTACATATACACAATGGAATATTACTCAGCCATTAAAAAGAATTCATTTGAATCAGTTCTACTCAGGTGGACAGAACTGGAGCCTATTATCCAGAGTGAAGTAAACCAGAAGGAAAAGCAAAAATACAGTATACTAATGCATATATATATGGAATTTAGAAAGATGGTAACGAGAACCCTGTATGTGAGACAGCAAAAGAAACGCAGATGTATAGAACAGTCTTGTGGACTCTGTGGAAGAGGGCAAGGGTGGGATGATATGGGAGAATGGCATTGAAACATGTTAATTATCATATGTGAAATCAATTGCCAGCCCAGGGTTGATTCTCGGGGCTGGTGCACTGGGATGACCCAGAGAGAGGGAATTGGGAGGGAGAAGGGAGGGGGGTTCTGGAAGGGGAACATATGTATACCCATGACAGATTCATGTCAATGTATGGCAAAACCAACACAATAAAGTAAAGAAGATTAAAAAAAAAAAAAGAACAAAGAGCAGAGGTAATGTCGGCACTATGAGCGCAGTGGGCCAGCAACTTCGGACAGGCCAGGGAGGGTCAACAGTTCTCGTGGGCTAGCAGCCAATTTTTATAGCCTCATGACAAAGAAGATCCCTGCTGGGAGGTTAGCATTAGATGACTGGTTACAGCGCTAACAGGGGCTACCGGAGCGGATATCTTCACCTAATTTGGGTTCAGGGACCCTGTTAGTGATGACAGGGGGAGCTTTTGGCAAGTTACAAAGGGGCTCACTCAGCTTCAGAGGTGACCTCGCACCCGTGGCCTTGGGGCAGGACTCAACAGTTTGTATTAAGTCCATTTCAGTCTGTAAGCTCCCAAAATAATCTTTGTTAAAGTAACACTTGCAGCCTCTACTTTATACTGGGACAATGCACAAGAATAACTAACAAATACTTTTACAAATAAAGGAATCAACCTACACTGATTAAAATAGAGTTGTGACTTGAAATGGCCTGTTTAAGACACACAGGTCAGGATGAGGGCACAAAAAATGGCATGATAGGAGCAGGTTTATAAACAGCATGTGAAGGCTGAAGATGCAGACTTTAAACTAGAAACTAAAATTCAAAGTCTAAAAGGATGAACAGTTTACTTCCTACAGTTTTACAAGAAGTAGGCTTTGTTTTAACATCCAGCTATTCACTTTTCATCAATAAAGTCAGGGATCCAATTTTCTTATCTCTAAAATGGGGATAATTTTGAAATCTGAGCTTGTTTAATATATTTTTATGGATCAAATGTGAAAATAGAAGGAAACATTCTAAATCTGATAAAGGGCATCTGTAAAAAGTCACCTCCAACATTATATTTACCGACCAAGACTGAAAGCTATCTTCCTATGATAAGGAACATCCACTTACCACTTGTAGTCAGTATTGCATTAGAGGTTTAGCCATGGCAATTGGCAAGAAAAAGAATTAATACACTCCCAGACTAAAAAGGAAGAAGTAAAACTATCTCTAGTAATAGATGACTTAATCTTGTATATAGAAAATCCTAAGTAATCTACAAAAATATTTTCAGAACTAGTAACAAGTTCACTAAAGTTGCAGGAAATAAAATCAATATATAAAAATCAATTATGTTTTATACTCTAATAGTGAAAAATCTAAGAGTGAAGTTAAGCAAACAATTCCATTTACAATAATATTAAAAGAATAAAATCCTTAGGAATAAATTTTCAAAAGAAGTACAAGACTTGTTTCTTCAGTGAAAACTAAAACACATCTTTTAAAAGGAATTAAAGAAGATTTAAGTTTTAATATTCATGGATCAAATATTGAATTTTGAAGTAGCAACACTTCCCAAACTAAGAAAGAGTACAAAATCCCAGCTCTGTTTTTGGTAAACATTGGCCATTGATCTGAATAATCATATGGAAATGTAAAAAACTCAGAATAACCAAATGATTTTGAACAATAGCAAAGTTGGAGAATTCCAAAACCTACTACAAAGCTACAGTAATGAAGATAGTGGGCACTAATGTAAACTAGACATAGAGATACATGGAATAAAGTTGAGAAACAGAAATAATGGGAGTGGGAATGAAGATAGACTGCTAGTGGATGGAGGACTTCTTTATGTGATGATGAAAATATTTTAAAATGAGATAGTGGGGAATAACACAAAACTCTATCAGGAGACTAGAAGACCCTGAATTTTATACTTTAAAAGAGGAGTTTACGTATGAGAATTATATCTTAATAAAGTTGTTATTGAGCTTCCCGGGAGGCTCTCCTGCAATGCAGGAGATGCAGGTTCAATCCTGGGTGGGAAGATCCCCTGGAGGAAGGCATGGCAACCCACTCCAGTGGGACTGCCTGGAGAATCTCACGGACAGAGGAACCTGGTTGGCTATGGCCCATGGGGTCTTGAAGAATCAGACACAGCTGAAGCAAATGAGCACCCATACAAAGCTGTTTATAAAAGGAGGATACTAACTGATGGAAGAAAGACCTGGAGGACATGAGAAAGGCTGAATCTCCACATTAGTGGGGGACCTAATTTTGAATGGCTCTAAGACTGAGAGAAGGAAGAAAGGGTGGGTATGAAGGTAGGTTTGCAAGTGTCGAGGGGAAGTGGGTGGGAGGAATTGAGGTGCCTCAATTTTCTGGAAACTGGAAGTGATATTGACTTCTGAAGCAAGGACTTGAGAACTGGGTAGGGAACTTGAAGAAAAAGATGATAATAAAATTAGTTGAAGCCCCTGAGGAAAGTTAAGAGGAAGCTACCTAAGAATAAACAAAAGAAGGAAGTTGGGATTTGTGAAGACTTTCTTTGCATGGCATCTGGCCCTTGGTCAGGCACAGTATGTTCTTTTCCTTTCAGCACCTCTGTGCTCTCCACCAGTGGCCTAAGAATACAGCACAGCTGGTAAATTTTCCCAATACGCATGTCTGTAGGGTCCCTCAGGGCAGCACGTAACCCATTTTCAACATCCCTGGCCAAAGTGCAACAAGGTCAAGTACTGCAAATATTTGTGATTGGGAGGATTTTTTTCCTCCACAATTTGCCATGAGATAGTCCTGCAAAATATCAACATTGGCTGAGGGTGATTGATGGCAACTGAAAATTCAAACACAGGCAAAGCAGCCCAGGGTCCTCCATGATCCCAGCAATAGGGGAATAATGTCACTATTTCAACAGTGGTATCAGAGAGACCATCTCCTGTACCTAAGGCTGGGAGGGAGGGGCAGGACAAATTCCCCTCTGGTGCCCCTTCTAGCTCACTGCGGAACATGCAGAAAGTTGCCTTCGGCCACCTTTGTTGCCCAGACTACTCCTCCATTGCTCCAACTGATAAGATAAATAGTGTCATGTAAAGGAACACTCAGAACTGTCTTTCAACACATTTAAGGACACACCAGTGTCTCCAGGCTAAGTGGCCTCTTACATAGTGTAGTAGGTTGAATAACCACCACACAAATATCAAGTTCTGATGCCTGGAATTTAAAAATGTTAACTTTTGGAATAAGAGTCTTTGCAGATGTAATTAAATTAAGCATACTGAGATGAGATTAGCCTGGATTATCTGTGATGGCCCTAAATGCCACCACACGAGTTTTTATAAGAGAAAGGCAAAGGAAGATAATGCAGACACACAGGAAAAAGGCCACATGAAGACTGAGCAGAGAGAGATGAAACCAACAAGTGAAGGACTACTGACAGCACCAGGAGCTGTGAGAAGCAGGGGAGAGGTTCGCCCCTGGAGGTTCCAGAAGAATCAGGGTCCTCGGATGCCTGGATCTGAGACGTCTGACCTCCAGACTGTAAATGAATACATTTCTGATTTAAGTCACCCAGACTGTGGTGATTTGTTAAGGAAGCCCCGGGGGATTAATATACCTGGTAACACTGTTCTCTGTACTCTCATCAGTCCTAACGGTACACATTTGACCTTGAATGTGTGGAAAGTGAAAGCTAGCCAGAGTCTATGCGCCTCTCATCTCAGCTCATCTGCCTCTTCTCAGGAGACTCTTTAATAATCCACTTTCGAGTAATAACTACCCCACCTCTTCCTCCTAAACACCATCTTTACAGGAAAAGAAATAGTTAACTGCTTCTTGTAACTCTTGATGGAAACTTACATTCCAATGCAAGAAAATGCACAGACAAAACAGGTAGGCTCTGTCCTGATTTGCCACTTACTGTGTAGCTCTGGTCTCAAGTAGCTCATTTTAATTCTAGTTTACTCAATTGAAAAATGGCAGTAATAATTCCTACCCCATAGAATGACTTTTTTGGAAAATCAGTCAAATGAGTAAATGCCATGTCTTCATCTGGGGCAAATGGGGCAGCACATAAACAGGGTCCAATGCTTCATGTGAAGGGAATTTGAAAAATGTCAATCACTACTTCCCTGGTGGTCCAGTGGTTAAGAATCTGCCTGCCAATGCAGGGGATACAGGTTTAACCCATGGCCCAGGAAGATTCCACATGTCATGAGACAACTGAGCCTCTGCTCCACAACTACTGAGCCCATGCCCTAGGGCCTGTGGGTCCTAAGCAGAGATGGTTAATCTCTGGCCTGGTCTCTCTTCGCCTCTTGCCTCCTTGCTGCAAGTGTCTTCTAGGGTAGGTCTGGCCCTCCAGCTCTCCCTTGTCTGGCTTCTCTCTATGTGACTGGGTGAGCAAATCAGGTGACCAGTGCACTTGGGAATTGCAGAGATGGAGTTGGAGACCCCACGGTGGGCTCTCCTTCAGGCTTCCTTCTCTAGCAATTGATGAGATGCATATCAGGGATACCAAGCAGTTGATAAAAATGTATTTCAGTCTCATTTGACTAGTGACCTATGTGTCTATTTTCTACAGTTTTTACTCATATAACAAATATTTATGGAGCACGTATTATATGATGGACTTTCTGGGTGGTGCCAGTGGGGAAGAATCTGCCTACCAATGCAGGAGATTCAAGAGACGCAGTTTCAATCCCTGGGTGGGAAAGATCCCTTGGTGTAGGAAATGGTAACATATTCCAGTATTCTTGTCTGGGAAATCCATGGACAAAGGTACCTGGCAGGCTACAGTCCATAGAGTTGCAAAGGGTCGGACAGGACTGAGCATGCACATGTACACACACACACACACACACACACACACACACACACACACACACATTACGTGTCAGGCCCAATGCTAAGTGCTGGGAAAGTAGAGTAAGTAGAATAGAAAAAAAAAAAATGCCTGCACTTACAGAGTTTACATGTCACTGGGCACAGAGAAACAGTAAATATCAGAAATAAATAAACAGTGCATGTCAGAGCTTGAAAAGTGCTTTCAAAGGCCTGAAACAAGAAGTGACGCTGAAGGGTGTAGAGGACTAGGGTATGAGACAGCTAGACTAGGTGGTTCCCTGTGGAAGAGCCATCTGAGAGAATGCTTAATATCTAGAAATACCCAGACATGTGCGAATACGGGGGAGGCCTGCTCTTGGTGGACAGCAGCCAGTCCGAAAGCCCTGAGGTGAGAATAAGCTTGGCAGGTTTGAGGAACTAGAAGACCCATGAATGTAGAGAGTTGTGGGAAGGGGCAGAACATGAAGTCAGAGAGAGAGGCCAGGGCTAGATCATGGAGAACTTTATACAGACTCAATCATTGCACGTCCCCAAATGTGCAATGCACACTATCAGTGTGTGTGCAAATATTGGGGGTGGTATATGTGCAAATATTTTTATTGGAGTAACTATAAACTTATTTCGGAGTATATTAGGAAAAGTATATTTAGCACATCTAAACGATGATTTCTTAGGTATATTATTCAGGAGAAACTAAATTAAAAAGTGAGCTGATTTAAAGAGAACACAACGTCAATTATGGTACAGGTGCTGTGCATATACAGCCAAAATCTCCAAAGTGGTGTCTGCCAAACTGAAGTCACTGCTCACCAATTAGAAACAAGACGGGCCCATTCTCAGCCTCGAACATGGTCCCTAGGCTGGCTGCTCAGAAGTGAGAGGCAGGAGAGTGACTCAGCTGTGGCCTAGGTGGCCTGCTGCCCTCCAGATGTCCCCCACCATCCCATCCTCCCAGCTGTCTCCAACGGGCAGCAGATCACAGGGACTGCGGTTCCCAGTTCGTGCGAGTGTGAGGTAAGACCACATGAATGGTTCTCACTGGTGCAATGAGTATCCTCTTCACCCTCTCCCTCTGTCCCCAGCAGCAGGGAGGGAATGATGGAGATCCAGGTTAGCAGGGACTTGGGACCCTGACTCACCATGGGGAAGAAGACCAGCCCCTAACCAGGACCAGTTACATATGGACAAGCACACTTTCCTTGGGTTAGGCCACTGGCATCTCTGGTTCATTTGTTTCAAAAGTTGGTTAACACATATCTGGAATCTTTGCTTAAGGAAGCACCATATCCTAAGGGTATCAACTACATGATGTAAGAGATGTGATAACCTTCAGAAGAGAAAAGAGTCAGATGGGAGTAGAATACAAAATCTTTTTTTTTCATACACTCCAAAGACTGTCTTGTCAGAGAGAGATCTGGTACGTTCTAAGAGGACCAATCCCTGGGAGTTACAAGAAGGCAGTTTTATCATCTGGAAGACAGTCCTAAACTAGGACAGGACAAGATGTCCCAAATAGTCACACGTGATGTGTATGAAGTGTTCAAGTGAGTCCAAGGGACTAAAGGATAGGAAAGCCAAAGGAGTGACTGCATTGGCTGGAAGGGTGGTCCCAGGGCCTCTGGGAAACCCTACCTAACCCTCCCTTGCATTCTGACTCTCCTGCCACTCAAGAAGGGAGGGGCAGGAAGGAGGAGAAAGAGGGTTTCTGGAAGAAGCCTATCTGAGCCATTTTCTCTCCTTGAGATCTGCCTCTAAGGCAGCTGACCCAGGGGATTGCTATGCCCCAAGAGGACAGGCCAGGTGGACTGGTCCACATCGAAGACCCTGTCTTCATAGATCACAGGCCCCAAAGTTGTTTCCTTCTGAACGAGCTTGGTCAGAGCCAGGCCTGGGCTCAGCAGACACAGTGACAGATCCATACCCTGTCTCTGGTGACTTTGCTCTAGGGGCAGAGAATCCAAGGAGCCATACAGATGCCCTCAGGTCCAGGCAGGTAGTACAAATGAGTGAAATGAGCTTCACATAAAGCAAGAGGAATGGGCCATGAGCTATAGCAAAATAAAAAGTCAAAAACCAGAAAGCAAGAGTGAAAAATGGAGACAGGGCACATTTGCAGGCCTTTTTCAGGGGACGAGATGACAGATTCAAAGACAGGAGGATTTCCTGCATGTCACTCTGTGTCTCAGCGGGAAATAGGTTTGTCCGCTGCACTACTCGGCCAGTGGAGGACTGTGGAGGGCAGGGTCAAGGCAGCAGGAGACAGCCACCATGAGAGATAGTCCTGTGGGCTGGGACTCTAGAAGCAGGGATCCCACTGACTTGGTCACCAACTCAAGAACTTGAGTCTAAGTACCTTTGCCTTCCTTGACCCACACAGTGGAGCGGGTAGTCCAGATCTTCCCTTCAACTCTGACATTTGCATGGGAAGAGAAATCAGAGTCATCATTTAGACCTTCATTCTCCCATCCATACTTTCAATCAGACTTTAGGCCTCTGAAGTTGAATTTCTACCTATACCTTGAGCTCATCTTCTGCTTTTCCCCACACAACCCAGCTTTGATATAAAGCCCATCTTCTCTTCCAGATGACAGCAAGGGCTTCCCAACCAGTCTCCTTCCTCTATTCACAATTCCATCCTATCCTCAGTCAGTTCAGTTCAGTCGCTCAGTTGTGTCCAACTCTTTGAGACCCCATGAACTGCAGCACGCCAAGCCTCCCTGTCCATCACCAACTCCCAGAGTCCACCCAAACCCATGTCCATCGAGTCGGTGATGCCATCTAGCCATCTCTGTCAAACTGCTGCATCAACAACAGATGTGATTAAAAAACACACACACACAGAGGCAAGTACATAGTGCCCCTGCTTACAGCCCTTTGTGGCTCCCTGATGCCTTCTAGGATAAAACCCAGACATCATAACGTAGTAACTTGGGCCCTCAAGGAAAGAGACTTTATTCTCTGTCCTTCTCCAGCTCTCCTTCTCCAAATAGTCCATGTCTCATCCTACTGAATTGCTTGTCGTTCCATTAATACATTCTCAAGCTTCATATTTCTGGGCTTTGGGTACATTCTGTTCCCACTGTTTTGAATAGCTACTTCCCACACTTGTATGCCTGGTAGTAGTAGGGGGAAGAGCAATCTGATCCAGACTAAGCAATAAGGGGGTACATCGTTTGTAGAAATTTAAGATAAGTAATAAAACCAACTTAAATCTAGCCTTCTTTTTATTGCACTGGTGATTCTAAACATGGACAGTGAAAAAACACTTCTCCCCACTCAGGTACCACTCAAAATGTCACACTCTCTTGGAGTGCCAGTGGAGCACAGTGGCCCACCTCATCCCTCAAAACCCAGCCTAGGGGTCTGCACATCTGCAAAGACCTCACTTTGTTAGAAAATTTTTTGATTTATTTTTTAATTGAGGTATAATTGTTTTATAATGTTGTGTTAATTTCTGTTGTACAACCATGTGAATCACCTATGAGTATACATACATTCCCCTCCCTTTTGCACCTCTCTCCCACTCACCCCATATCCCACTCCTCTAGATCATAGAGGAGCTCCCCGTGCTATACAGCAGCTTCCCACTCATAAAGACCTGCCCTGACCTTCCAACCCAGCCTCCCTCCACTCCCAGAGGCAGTGCGTCTCTCCTGTGGTCCACTTCCTCTCCTGTTTTACACTGTTTTTCTCTCCTGCCCTTGAACTGTTATATTTCCCTCCTGTTTACAATTCTGTCTCTCTCAGGGGTCCTTGAATTCCTTGAAGACAGAGGCTCAGACATAGCTAAGTCTTCCCACTTAGCCCAGGGCCGGGGATGTCACAGGGGCTCAGAAAAGGGGTCATAAGTAAACAAACCAGCACTGGTTGAGTTGTTCTGAACACTCATTTGGGCATGATAGGTCTCTAAGTCACAACCCAATTAAAAGTTCCAATTTATGCTTAGAATGTTGCTGCAGGTCAAGTCTTAATGTTCTGGCTAGAGTGTCTCTCCTTGTCGGGACAGGACGGCATTTGGGTGGTATGGAAATGACTCACTGCCCCAGCGGCTTAACAGGATTACTGAGGGGCTCACATTGCTCAATGAAGCATGGCAGGAACCCGGGCAGTGCCAGCCAGATCAGGGGCCAAGGCTGTTATCTCTGTGACTCTTTCCCTGGTGCCTGAGGACAGAGGAAATTAAAAGTCACTGCTCTCCACTAGCAGAGGAGAGAAAGGTTCAAAAGAAACTCAGAGAGTGCCCTCCGCTCAGTGAATGTCATCCCCATTTCTGTCCTCCAGATCCCAGCAGCTGACCTGGGAGGGTCTTTGGATAAAATCTGAGTGGATCAGTGTCCTTATCTTTCAGAGGAGGAGGCTGAGATCCAGAGAGAGGCATGAACTACTCAAGACCACATAGATGATAAGTAACAGTATTGAGAGTGAGTCTGCATTTTCATTCCTTGTACAGGGAAGCAGCATCACAACATGGCATCAGGCAAAGACGTATAGAGCAGAAGGCAGGAAGATGAAATTCATACCTGGCTTTTGTCTACTGGCTTTTTTTTGTTTGTTCATTTTGAAAATGGAAGTAAAAGTTTCATAACATCAGATGAACCATTTCAAAGTCTACCACTGAGTGGCATTTAGTAGACTCGCAGGGTGGTACAACCATCAGTCCCATCTAGTTCCAAGATATCCTCACCACCCCCAAAGAAAACCTCTTACCCATTCAGCAGTCAATTTCTTCCTCCCGCCAGACTGGCAACCACCAGTTTCCTGTCTCTGCAGATTTGTTTTTTTTTCTGGACATCTCATGGAAATGGAATCTTAGGATATATGGCCTTTTGTGTCTTGCTTCTTTCACTCAGTATCATGTATTTGACATGTAGCCATGTTGTAGCACATATTAACACAACATTCCCTTTTGTGGCTGAGTAATATTCCTTTGAACATATATACCATATTTGGTCTATCGCACCTGGTTTTAACTAAGAGTTGGTACTGGAGTCCATCAACTTATTCACATGTCCTTCACTCTGCACTCTTTGAAGACAGGCACAAAGAGGAAAACATAGTCAATGGACATTGATCAATGTGTGCCATAGTTATAGCTCCATGAGGCACCCAAATAGAGAGTCAGCCACTGTGATGGTAAAAAGGACGGCTCGCTGAATCCAGGAGAGATCTGGTTTCCAGTTTCAGCTTATCAGATAGTCAACTGAATGGCCTAAGACTGGTCTTTCCCTTCTCCTCACCATGGACTCCTCACATCTAAGGCAGGATAAGAATGCCTGTCCAATTGATCACATGTCAGGGTAGCTGGGAGACCTGAATGAAATGATATCTTCAAAGTGTCCTGCAAACAGTTCTTCATGGTGTGAACTTTTATCTCATTTAAAACAACAACAAAGAAAAACCAAATGAAGCTCCCCACTTGCTAGCTTTCTGTAAGGGCATGGTACTGACAATGGACAGGGAAATCTTATCCAGCACAATCGCTTGCAGGGGGTGGCATGTATTTCCCTGGATGGCCTGGATGTGGGGGAACTGCTCTTAGGAAGATGGGGGGAAATCAGCTGCATGCTCCCAGGGATCCTGAGGTTGACAAAGAGAGATGGGAGCAGGTAAAAGGAAAGCAAAAGGCTGCCAATCTATGATGAGACTCCTCCCCAAAACCCTCCATCTTTAGTGACGTTACCAAAAACAAAGGCCTGGGTGCAAATGGACTTTTGTGAAGCCCAGGGAGGGCATTAGACTTTGCTCCTGGATTGACCTTGGGGCAGAACTAGGTAGCACACACGGACAAGAGGTCGTGGAGGCTGAGCGAGGTGTGATGACACATATCCTGTCAGGACTCGTGAAAGTTGGGTGTGGATTTGAGGCTCTCACAAGCCTTGGTATCAGAATTCGGGGTCAAGTTTAAAAGAATCTCCAAGGATGTCAGTTGACATCTACCCCCAAGGCTGTGCCCCTGGGCAGTGCCACTGATGAGGACCACAGTGTCCTTGCACTCAGAATACAGTGATTCACATCTTTGCACCCCATCTGTGCACTGTACAAGGGATCTCAGTACTGGTTTGCTTTTGCTCCCAAACCATGGTTGGCTCAGAAGCCCTTATATGGTAACCACAAATGAACAACCTTTGCAAATAAGGCAGACCCCTGGAATGGTACCCATGCATATCCTGCTGTCAAAAGTAGAGAACCTGTGCAGTAACAGGTCCCCCTCGGGGCCTAGTAAACCTCTGCTCTTCTCTCAGTTGCCAGGTAACGTGCTATTTACTGGCTTGGGGCACTAAGCCAATGAGATCGGTACTGAGGCTCAGAGCTCTGCCCGACACAGTTACACTTCGGCCAAATCATCTCCTTCCTTTAAATTGCTCTGAAGGAAATCAACAAAAGCACAAAGCTAAATATCCTTAGATGTTCTTTATCAACTACCCGTAACACTAAGCAGCTGGAGACATAAAATTACAATAGGTAAAAGCAAGAAATGTATTGTGAATCACCACAATGGCATTTCTGTGGCTATAAAATAAAGATTGGAGCAATATGGCAAGCACTTGTAATATTAAGGGAAAACACAGACAGTGACTAGTATGTGTGATAGGATTGCAACTACATAAAAATGTGCATGGTACATGGACAACAAGATAAAAGGAAAGGCGGAAAATAAAAAGTGTTGCAAAAGATAAAAGAACCGTAGGTGACTCTTTCTTTAATATTATCTTTTATACCATCTTAGTATTTCAGAAAGTTCAAGCCTGTGTCCTATCCAGCTGTTTATCTACATCTGTTTTCCCCACCCAGTTCGATTTCATACATCTGTCTCTATCAAGATATTTATAGCTCTGTCTGTGTTGACTTGCTCCTATCTCATAGCGTAGATCCTTCAGCAAATAAAACCCATACAATGCTGGGCAAGAAGTGGTTAAACAATGAATAACGTTCCAGGCTGGTGTTGCTTGGGAGATGTTTGATGATACCACACTGGAAGTGTCACTGTCTTATAAATGGAGGATCCACTTTCAGTTTGGACTCTGCTTAGAAAGAAAGTCTTCCTACTAAAGAGGCTTTAAAACCCTTCCCAGCAACCAGCACACAGAGACCAGAGCTACCAGGACTGATAAATCCTGATCCTCACTGAAGAAATGCATCTCGAGCACCATCCACAAACAACAGTGCTATGAGCCAGTGGTGCTCCCATGTGACTGGTGAACAAGGTGGTACTCTCGTGTGATCTGTGAGCAACTGCAGTGTTAGTAGAGCTGCCAGTCCCAGGGCGAGCAGAGATTTCTCTGTGATTGGTAAGTAAAGGTCTGGAGCAAGTGATGGGCATTTCATTCCAGATCAGTCCACGAAAAACCAGAGAATTCTGGCCCAGAGAAGAGGATGCTAACCTCACAGGGACTCTTCCTTCAACCTTAGCCAGCTGGACCGCAGACCCTCCCCAGATACTTGCTAATTTGGCACCAGAACTTATTGTATAGTCTCTGTACCATTTATTTTCTATAAGATCAAGCAGGGGATGGTGTTTATATCTCATTCCAGAGACTGTGCTCAGGCATCCTCAGCACTTCATGATAAAGTCCTTTAGGACATCGGGAATCACTCCACAGACACCTGGCCCAGGTGAAGGCTCTCCAACAGCCAGAGTCAGGGCTCAATATCCGGGGCAGGCAAACCTGGGAGAACAACTGCCCCTAGAAAATTTTGTTTGAACAAGCTTGCATCTTTCTGAATCTGAACCTATCTCTCCTGGATGAGAAATGTCCTTGATAATGATTTCCATAAAAACATCATAGAGGAGAAGGATACACAAGCAGATGGTAACACAGGCTGCTTTGGGGGAGGACAAGAGGAAATTGAAGAAAGGGTAAGAGGGAGACTTTTTTACTGCATTCCGTTTATGCTTTTTTGTTTTTTTTAACTACTCATTACCATCTCAAATAAATGGGTGAATAAGGAATGAACAGTTAGGTAAAATTAAACAAAATGAAAATCTGCAGAGATTTGCCAATGACATTTCCCTGTGCTGGAGACTGAGACTAGCAGACAATTTGAGGGGTGGTGATAAAAGTTAAGGGGTTCCAAGAAGATGTCATATAATAGGACCTTAGCCACCGTATGAGCTTATTATTATTTGAAATTCACTCTTAAGAATTAAGACAGTATCTTACCATAAAATGCTCACATTTGCCCTTAAAAAGGAAAAAACATTAATAAATTCATCTTCACCTAATACAAATCCAAAATGACCCCTACCCACTGAAGAGGCAAGGGAGCAAGCCAGTTACTCAATGACTATAACTCCTGTGACCCCAAGGGTCAGTGTCTGCAGAGAGAGGGAAGAAAAACTTGGTGGGAAGCAAGGTTTGCTATGGAGAGTCACAGCATCAGCTCCTCAGTTTCTGTTCTCATGGCCATGAAGCAGGAACCAGGTCTGAGGACCAAGCTAAAGTTCTTACCAAGCAGTGGACCACAGAACCCAGGGCCAAACACCGAGCAAGCTCACTGTTCTGCCTGAGACCCTCTGGTGTTCCCCACTGGCAAGGAGTCAGTCCTGCTCTCTTTTACAAAGGGATCTTGTCTCTTCCAGAGAAGGCAATGGCAGCCCACTCCAACACTCTCGCCTGGAAAATCCCACGGATGGAGGAGCCTGGTAGGCTGCCATCCATGGGGTCGCTAAGAGACAGACACGACTGAGCGACTTCACTTTCAATTTTCCTTTCCTGCATTGGAGAAGGAAATGGCAACCCACTCCAGTGTTCTTGCCTGGAGAATGCCAGGGATGGCGGAGCCTGGTGGGCTGCTGTCTATGGGGTCGCACAGAGTCAGACACAATTGAGGTGACTTAGCAGCAGCAGCAGTAGCTGTCTCTCCCATGTGGTGGTGCCACGGTGGGGACAGGCCTTGAAAGGAAGGGAAGGAAGCAACAGGAGCAAAACGGAGGGGCCACTGGTCTGCCATCAGCAGTGAGATAAGCATGGGTGTGTGAATAGGGGCTGCCCAGCAAAGGACAGGCTTTCTGAGATGAGATGTCATCACAGTGTCTTTGCCTTTTAATCCCGGGAGCTTGTTAATATCCTCTTTACAAAAAAGGACTGACGACGAGGTTTCTCAACCCCACCTGAACAGACTTATGTACAAAAGCTTCACTTTGGAAAGAGAGCTGAACCAAAGCACCCCGTCCTAGTCCTCTCCCAGGGGACGTGTCGCTGCTTGTTCAAAAGGCACCTCTGAAACCCAGCAGCCCTTGAAATCCTGGGGTCTGGGTGGCCCAGGTGAAGAACCAAGCCTCCAGACACTGGGAAGGGGAATATGGCCTACCCCAACCTCTGCCTGTGGAAGGAGCGCTGTCCTGACTTGACTGAAGTGGAGAGAATGATGCTTCTTTCTGCTTGTGCTACCCAATCACACTACCTAATGCCCAGCCTCTCTGACTCTCAGAATCCTTCTGTAGCTCCCAGCTGTCTGTCACTTGAGTCTCTTCTTCCTTCTGACACTCAGGGCTTCCAAAGTCTGGTGCTAACCCTAGTGCCATCTGCACACACCAGCATGCCCATCCAGGTACCCAGCCAGCCCCAAGCCTCTCCATTCTTCCTGCCCACCCACACCAGCCTCTCCCCTGGAAACGATCTCCCCCACTCTCCAAGCTTTCAGAATGTCACTTCTTGAACTCTGAGCCTTTCTACACCCCTAAGATCTTCTCTTCACCCCAAAGGTCTTCACTTCACCCTGATCTTTCCTGTCCACTGCTCTGATTACCTATTCAAGAGGAATTTCCCTCTCTCTACTCCAAGAGCCTTTTTTCTGTACTTTTCTCAGGGTTCATAACTTTCTCCTTCAAATTTTGTTCATGACTCGGCCCTCAGGGTGGCCCACGATGGCTAGCACAAAGGGTCACCTAGAGCACAGGCCCCCTGCAGTTCTGCCAAGTTAGCTTTAGGTTGAGAGCTGACTGGCTGACCTCTTTCCTGGCGGCTCCAGGGTTTCATACACCTGTGAGTCTATGAATAGGCAAAGCAAAAGGCCAGACAAGCATCTTTTCTGCTTCGGTCCCAGGTCCAGGGAGCTCCCTTTAGGGATCAGTGCTTTAAATCACCCCTCACTGCACCACCGTGGAGCAATGATGGGTGCTGACCCCTCTCGCCTTGGGTTGTGGGTGGCCGTGTTTTTCCTCTGCACCCTCCTGAGTGTCCCAAGCCCAGTGGAAAGGACCCTGAAGAGTCGTCCTGCTCCTAGGAGTGCGCCCGTGGCTCTGCCCTCCCTCCCACCAGCTTCAGCCTTCCTCCTACTTTCTGGGCCCACGACAGGGCCCAGCTCTGGGAGTCCTGTGGTCACCAGGAGGAGGCCGGGTGCAGGGCCTGGATATAGGGCACAGAGACATCCCTTCCCCTGCAGAGACAGGAGGGAATTTGACTTGAGCCTGTTTTCAGGGTAATTCGGTGTCAAACATCATCGAGGCCTGAAATCTGGCCAAGTCTTTGTTTTGTTTTGTTTTTTTCCTTTCCTCCAATCAGCCCCGGGGCACCGGGGAGGGGGAGGGCATTCAGGGAGTGGGGGCTGCTGGCCGACTGGGGCTGAGAGGGAATGCTGAGCATGCAGAAGTGGCCCATTGAGAGCCCCAGCTCCTAGCCGCTCACGGCCCAGGGGCGGGTGGCACCCCTGCTCCCCCCACAAGGGCAGCTCTGTCCTGTGGGCACAGGGCTCCGTCCCAGCCCCACTGGCTGAGAGAGAACAACATTTCCTTATAAGGCCCCGACCGCCCTGCCAAGGCTGGACGCTCCGACAGACTGTAGCTTTCCATTCTCCTCGCCCGGCTCCAGCGCAGGCCTTGAATGTCGCCCTTGTTGTCAGGCCCCTCCTCTCTTCCCCGGCCCCCACCCCACCCACTTCCATTCCCTGCCAGGGCCAGCCCCACCGAGCCTAGCCGGATAAACAGCCCAGAGGCCTCTCCCACGCAGGGACTGCTCGGCTTAGGCCTGCTGGAGGCAGCACAGGGTAGCAGAAAGAGCGACAGGGCGCCGGGTTGGGCCGACCCTGCAGGTCCCTTCCTCGTGCCTGTGGCTTCAGGGCAGCTCTGGACTCCTGTGAGCTGGCTCCTCATCTGGAAAATGAAGATCTCATTGCCACGGGGTCCAGATTCTTTGCATTGCATTCACAGTCCTTCCCAGTGAATCTACCTTCATAGCCTCACCTCAGCTTGCTCCCCCGGGCCAGGTTCCCCAAACTCCTTCCCTCTCCCCCACTGGCCTTCTCTAATAGCCTGGACGGAGCCTAGCAGGTAGAAAGACCTGGATTAAAGACCCAGGGAACTCCACCTGCAGAGCCCCACCCTAACAATGCCACTTCCTCCCCACCCCCGGAAAAGTGAATCGTTTCTTCTCTCCTCAACATTTGCATGTGCCTCTCTAAGAGGCTTCCCATTTTGCAGTTGCTCTGATATGTTTACCTGCCTTTTCCTTCACACGGGGATGAGCTCCTTGAGGCTCAAATGGATCCTCTTTATATTCCGGAGCTCAACCACTGTACCAGGCACACTAATGTCGCTTCGTGAAAGGTCATTGTGTAAATATCGAAATGTGCAGTGCTGAGCAAGCCCTCAAGAGACAACCAATGTGCAAATACCATGTGAACTATGAAGGGCTGTGTACCTGTGAAGGGTAACAACTGTACCATGCTGCTTTTCAAGCCAAATTCTACTCTTTGTGATGCTATTATAACCTTACCCATCTGCCCAGTTCTGGATCCTGAATTCTGGGTTCACTGAAGCACTTGGGTGTTTGTTGTTTAGTTGCTAAGTTGTGTCTTCTGCTTCTCTTTTGCAACCCCGTGAACTGTAGCCCACCAGGTTCTTCTCTCCATGGGATTGTCCAGGCAAGAATACTGGAGTGGGTTGCTATTTCCTCCTCCAGGGGATCTTCCTGAATCAGGGGTCAAACTCACATCTCTTTCATTAGCAGGCAGATTCTTCACCACTGAGCCACTAGGGAAACCCATCTCACATATTTAATATGTATTAAAGATAGTATTGGTCCTTAGAATGCCAGTGTTGGGGACTAAAAGGGATTTGGGGAGTTATCCCATCATTTCCACACTGACATCTTCCATGCAGATGTCATGTAGCAACACGTGTATTAAATGAAGGAGTTCCAAGTCCTCAGCCCTACCTGTTTTACCATTTCTACATCCTCAGATCCCACAGCATTCTCAGAAAAAAAAAGAATCCACTGACTATAAAAGTTAGAAGCACATTGATTAATCCAACCTCAACATGTGACAACTGAAGCAACTGAACTTCCTAACAGTAAAGTGACTTTCCTAACACTTCAGGAGTCACATACGAATCACGATGGATCTGGGGTCCCTGACTTGCATACTGAAGACTTGCCCAGCATTGTTGCCAGCTTAGGGCTGAGTAATGATGGAAGAAGGATGTAGCTGCGTAGCTTGTCAAGCTGAGTTCTCGTGGGTCTGGAATTTGTCAAGTTCCAAATAAAGAATTTCAGTCTCTGCTAGAACAAATCTCTCTGAAATGGAAATTCTGCAAATTATCAGGTCAGTGATTTGTAAGCACACCACAGTTAGGTACTGTGGATGGTGGTTTAATCACTCAGTCATGTCCGACTCTTGTGATTACATAAACTGTAGCCCACCAGGCTCCTCTGTCCGTGGGATTTCCCAGGCAAGAATACTAGAGTGCGTTGCCATTTCCTTCTCCAGGCAATCTTCCCAACCCAGGAATTGAACCCAGGTCTCCTGCATTGCCGGTAGATTCTCTGACTGAGGTACAAAGGAAGCCCAAAAGTGAGGGCCTGCCCTCTCTGAGATTCAAACTCAGGACCTTCAGATTATGAGACTGATAAGAATCTATTTCCCACAATCCTAGCAACAGTTTGAAAGACTAAAATCTTATTCCAGGATGCACTATCCTTTTCCCCATCCACATCCTCATTTCCTCAGAGATGATGTTGACAGAATGAAGATCATGGTTAATCATGAGCCATGTTCTAACATTCCTATTTGCCACAGGACAAATTCAGGGTACAAGGTGGATCTGCCTAGGGCTACATCTAAGGAATTTAGTTACTCGAACACCAAAATACTTTATTATAGTGAAGTTTCTCCCAGGAGATGCTTAAAGTAGCAACACAGGAAACAAGGAGAAGTGGAAAGAACTTTGGATCAGGAGTTAGGAAATGAAACCCCGTTCCTGTCTCTTAATACTGACTGTGAAACCTAAAGCAAATCAGCTGCCTTTGCATGTCTTCATCTTTTCAACTACAAAATGAAAATAATTATGCCTTCAAGATAATTTTCAAAAGCAGTAAGAACTAGACTAATTAAGATTATAGTCATAAAAGTACTTTATGAACAATAATAATTCAAAATATATGTACCTAAATAAGGGCTAGTTATTAATAGGCCGTGGTTCTCCCCTTGGGGTTATTCTTCTGAATATAAAAGAGAAAAATCCCTTTTCCAGCACTCTGAAATGCTTGCTCCATCCCCCAGTTCCCTCCTGGCCACTGGCAGCCACAGGATGGCTGATCACTTTCCAGGAAATCAGGAGCGAGGTGGGGCTATTCTTGCTTCAGGAAACAGGAGGATAGACAAAAGGAGAATCCTCTCACTCTGCTCTCCCCTTCACTTTCTACCCAGGTACAAAGAGAAAGGTTTGCCAAGCCCAGGTTCTGGGCAAACTCCGGGTGGATTAAGAAAGTTATTTCTCTTCTCTGAGCCTCTGTTTTGCAAAATATGAAATTAAGTGGTTGAACAGAGTGATATTTAAGTCTAAGGGTAACAGTGTAACTTACTGCCAGAATAGAGACACTTCTGAATATGAAAAATTATTAATGAATATACCAGTATGGGGCTTCCCTGGTGGCTCAGCGGTAAAGAATCTGACTGCGGATGCAGGAGACACAAGAGATGCAGGTTCAGCCCCTGGGTTGGGAAGATTCCCCTGGAGGAGTAAATGGCAGCTGACTCCAGTGTTCTGGCCTAGGAAATCCCAAGGACAAAGGAGCCTGGAGGGCAATAGTCTATAGTGTCGCAAAAGAGTAGGACATGACTTAGAGACTAAAACACAGCAACATCATACCAGGATGACAATAGCAAGTAGAACTGTACTAGGCAAACTGGATGTGTGGACATTTTATTCAACCCTGTTTCAACTTGCATTATGACTGGAAAAACAAGAAAACAAAATGAACTTGAGGAAAAAATATTTCAGTTCCCTCAGTGTGGTCTTGGCCACACAGAAACTTTGACTAAATCTACAGATTGTTTTTACTTGTTCTCAGTGAACCAAAGGCAAACTCACTATTAAGTCACACATATAAAAGAGCCTGAATACCATAAAGCATTTCTACATCCTTTAGCTCCAGGCAAACAATCCTGTGAGGCAAGCCTGGGAAGGCAGTAATCCCATTTTAGAGATCTTCTTTTAATGGCCTAGAGAAAGTTAAGGGCTTGCCCAAAGTCATGACATTAAAGAATCTACCTGCAATACAAGAGACCACCTACAACACAGGAGACCCAGGTTCCATCCCTGGGTCAGGAAGATCCTCCTGAGAAGGAAATAGCAACCCATTCCAGTATTCTTGTCTGGGAAATCCCATGGACAAAGAAGCCTCGCGGGCTATAGTCCAGGGGTCACAAAGAGTTGGACACGACTGAGCAAGTAAACCACCATCACCAAAGTCATGGAGCAAAGAGAAGCAGTCATGTCCTAGGCTCTTGACTTTGTGCTTGCTGTGTTGCGCCAAGTTAGTAAAGAGAGCGCTTAACTTGTAAAGGCAGATTGGCTTTAGGCTAGCTACCTTTTATCCAGAAAGTCCCTTCTCTACCCATAACAATGATAAGCAAAGCATAGACATTTTTTAGACCCCTGAAGCTTGAGGTTGACCAGGGTCTTGAGAATCAGCTAAATTTACAGACGAGGAAACCAAAACCCAGGGAGAATGAGGTGGCCAAGATTACCCATCAAGACCCACATCCAAGAAGAATTTAGGTCCCAAAAGCCTCCTCCAGCACTCTTTTTAATATTAAGTAAACACAAACAGACTTAGGAAAGTAAACATAACTTATACCCCTTCTACGCCATTCAAAGATTCATGAATTACCTTTTGATTTTCTAATGCTGAAGAGCCTTAAGCTATTACTTCCTTCCTTGAACTCTCAGAAGCTAGTTGAGCATATTTAAGTTGAAGGCATTCAACAGACACTTCTTATTTCTCTTCCCTGCACTTCCAGTGAAGATCAAATTAAATGAAGTTTCCTCCTAGGCAAAGCTTCCATAATTCAAAATGTTTACTGGAGTCCTGAGGGCAAAACCAAAGGGAGCTTGGTGTGCAGGGATGAGTTCTTGGAAAATGAATAAGGAGCCTTGGGTTGAAGTTCTGTTTCAGCTGTTCCTTAGCAGCACTCCCTTGACTGAGTTGTTTGCCCTCTCTTGGCCTCAGTTTCTTCATCTGTAAAATGAAAGGGTGGTATTAGGTAAGATTTAAACATTCTTCCATCTCTAATAAGCTATGTTCCAACTTTAAGTCTTTTCAAGTAGGAGACTTATCCAGTTCTTTTCAATCCATTAGTGTCATAGAAGTCAGTGTACAGGAGAGGTTTTGTCACTCATTGCCTCTTGATAATGGATATTTTCTGTACCTTTGCCCTGTACTCCTTTGTCCTACTGCTGATTAGCACAAGCAACTACTTGTACCAGCTAAAAGAGGCAAAGGGGGCCAGTCACTTTCTCTAGTACAAACCAGGGGGTGGTGAGTTAAATCAGAGGCATTAGTCATGTTGCCTCATTGACTGATTCCTCATAAATGAATACAGCTCTGAAAAACTCTGCTCAAAGCCTGATCATTTATTTCCTGATTTATTTCCTGTGCTGATATCATTCCTGTAGATATTTCTCCAAGGAACTGTAACTATAGGGCAAAATAATGATTCCATAACATTCATTGATGTCACTAACTCCAACCTCCCCGAAGATGGAGGAAAACTTTCCAGAAGACATACATAGCAATGACTTGCTTCTAGCACTGCAGACCATCGACAAAGCTCGGGATGCTGAGCTGTAAGTTCAGACCCATAATATCTATCCTGCGTGTCTTCCTCTTGAGTGGGAGCAGAAGCTGCTCAGAGTCAACTTCTGTCTCTTGCCCAGCACCCATTCTCTTTCTTCTCATACAGAAAGTTCTGGTTCAGTGGAAAACCCATCCTATGTACTATATGTGGAGACAGACTCTTCCCACACAGACAAAGAGGCAAATGTATGTCCTGGGCTGGGTCACCATACGAAGATGAGCGTGAATGTGAGACCAAAGCAAGCCAATCTGATTCCTCACCATGACTGTTCTGCTTTTAAGGAAGATGATTATTTTTTCCCCATTAAGTTAATTTAGTTGATAGAATGCAAGAGTCTCACAGATGATTATCCTGCTCATATATGGAGAGAGCTGGAAAGAAGAAAGCCTGGTGATGGTATCTGAGCCCCTGGATACAGCCAAGCCTAAAGCAAGACCACTCTTGGGCTTTTCTATTACTGAATCCATAAATACACTCTTTGGTATGGGCTATTTCAGTTAGGTTTCCGTTATTTATAACCAAAGAACTCTTGATTAATGTTATCTTCTTATTAGATATTCCATGGGAACTTTGAATATCAGAGCTGAAATAGCTTCTAATGTGTTCAAGTCCACTGTGAATATATAGAGAAACTGAGAGGATCTGCTTAGAGGTATCCAAAGAAGTTCTAGGACTAGAAGCCAGATCTTTTCATCACTCTGAAAGCTTCCCCAGAGGTCATTTATTCCAATACTTGATTTGATTCTAATGCAAACTCCACAGTGCAAAACACAGAAAAAAAAAAGCCTCTTTAACTCTGAGCTTCATGCTTTATAAGAGCTGAGACATACCACGTTCCTGAAATAT
Source organism: Antilocapra americana (assembly GCA_007570785.1). NCBI lineage: Eukaryota > Metazoa > Chordata > Mammalia > Artiodactyla > Antilocapridae > Antilocapra > Antilocapra americana. The sequence goes on from ML664161.1 coordinate 23,965,945, forward strand.
TCTGATCATACATTTGTGTCACCCTTTCATTTCTCATAACATTTTTATTGCTGTTATAATTCCAGAATAAAATGTCTTGCTTCAAATCCCATCTACCATTTATTTACAAATTGTGTGAACTTGGACAGGTTAGTAATAATATTGTGTGTCCATTTCTTCATCTATGAAATGGAGGTGATAGAAAGGAACAGTGTCCTCTTCAGAGAACTATCAGAGCATTGACAAAATCCTTGTGGAGCATTTAGCCCAGTGGCTGGCATACAGCACCCAGTAATTTTGACTATTGCTATCAGTTTATGATTTTTGAAACAACACTGAGAGATAAGACAGCATATAAATAGGAAATTCAAGGACCAGATGTCTAAGACAAGATAGTGAGTGGAAGAACTGAAACCAAGTCCCACTTCAAGTGATCCTTACTATAAACTATATTCCATAAACTAATTGGTTGTTTCAGACTGTGTTCACTAGTTCATACATTCACTGAGTCTATCATTATTTCACATGCTCATTAATTCAGCAGCTATTTCTTGAGAACCATAGATCCTTTCTAGCCCTGGGAGCTACCATTTAGAGACCTGGGTTGATTCTTGTTCTTTCCTAATTCACTCTCTAGGCCCAAGGCAAGTGACTTCATCTCTTTGGGGGCCAGATTCTTCTGGACACTGGGCAAAATGTCTGAAGGCTCCTTTGGTAGCAAGCTCCCATTTGCTGTCCTCAGTATGACCAGCTTGGAGGAGACAAAGAGGCAGTCCAGAGGCTTACCTGGAGGAGCCCATAGCTAAGGGGGAAGAGTAAACATAACTGATGTGACTTGCTTCAGGATGCTGGAGGACAACACATGTCATTTAAACAACGTTTCTTAGTGAAATAAATTTGCCGTCTACATGCCATATGCCAGGGTTCATGGGAAAGTTGATTTCTGGCATGTTGGGGTTGGGGAGGGGCTCTCTCCTCCTCCAGATGGATGACCATGTACAATAACTTTCAAATAGACTTGCACACTGGCAGCCCCGGGGCCTGATGAAGCCTATAAAAAGTGTTTTGCTTGGCCTGCAGTACTTTTTAAAATTTTTAAGTCAACTTTTAGCAGCTGGGAAGCTTCTCATTAAAACCCAGATTTCTGGCTTCTATTGAAAAAGCAAAAGGTCTAGTGACACTGGGCTGGAATCTCTACAGTGGCACCTGGCATCTTAGGGGCTTCTCTTATAGAGGTGCTGTGTCTCTCCCTAATCAGAGATGAAAGTTTGACTTCATCTTGAGACAGACTGTATGAACTTAGGGAAAATGTACATCAGGCCTATCATGTGAGTTTAAAAATATTTATGGAAGAGAGTAATAGGGGAGCTGAATGTATTGTGATAACCCAAATATGTTATTAATATAAGTATATTAATAAATATAAACATATAATCATATAGTTAAATTTATATTTTATATATTTACATATTTACATTTATATAAATATTTATTTTAAACTTTATACTTTAAGTTTCTGGATTTCCTTAGGTATTAATTTCAGCCTAGCAAGGGGCCAGGATGCTTTGATATTGCACAGAGAGAAATGTTTCTAGATCTGAACAAATCATTTACACATGCTACTTCCCTTCCTCAAAGGGCACCTGAGTTGGTAACCCTGGGTCTTGCTGTGATGTACTGGTAACCTGGCTCTCTGAAGAAAAAAAGTCTTGATTCGTATAGTTTGCCAAACTCCAAAGGTAAGTATTCCCACCCTAAGCAAGTGCAAGAATGACTTAACAATTGATTGAATATTTCTCAAATGTTAGCAGTTGATTCCTGTGAGTTAGTACAGGCAGACTCAGCACACTGGCTCTATCTAACTCCAGAACATGGGAATATCAAAGCTGTGTTACTTTCCTCTCACTTAGAACTCTATGGAGGGACATAGAGTTGTCTAAGACATACCTGTCTTTGGGGGAATTTTGATCCAGTTCAGGAGATAAAGCAAACACCTTTGAAATAATTAGAGGGTCTTTTGAAAAGAGTCAGTAGTCTTCCCAACATCTTTGCTGGAATGTCTAAGAAGAATATCAAACTCACTATATCCAAAATAGTTTTCCTGGACTTCCTGCAAAGTTGTATTGTATTCTCCCAAACTTCTGTTTCAAAAAGTTGACTTCCTCCTAGTTCTCAAGCTAAAAGATAAGGAATCATCCTTGATTCCTTCCTCTTTCTCAACCTCTTTGTCCAGCCTAGAAACAAGTCTCATGTATCTATCTCCAAAATTTATTTTAAACCATCCACTGCCCTGCATCCCACCAGAACAATCCTAGTCCCTTTTCTGATGCCTCTCTCTGGTCCAGGTCTCTAAACTCTCGGCTCTTACTCAGCATTGGCCTTCACCAGTTATTTTTTCTCTCCCTCCCTAAGTGTTTGCCATGATCAGCTCCTTCTCATTCTTCAGATATCTGTTTGAATGTCACCTCCTTACAGCTATCTTCTCTGCCTATCCTATCCAATGTAGCTCTCCCTACCTGACCGGTAATTCCCCATTCCATCAACCTATTAATTATCTCAGGTGGCTCAATGGTAAAAGAACCTGCTTGCCAATGCAGGAGATGCAAATTTGATCTCCTGGAGGAGGAAATGGCAATCCACTCCAGTATTCTTGCCTGGAAAATCCCAGGGACAGAGGAGCCTGGCAGGCTACAGTCCATGGCGTCACAAAGAGTCAAACATCACTGAGCAACTGAGCACATGCATTATCACATACTTTGTTCACTTGCCTATGACTTGCTCCTTCCCATACACATAACATTTCAATTCCACAAGGGTATGAAGCATTTATGCCTTGATTTTACTGTATGTCTTCTGCCTAGCACAGTGCTTAACACAGGATAGTCATTATATAGTTCTTTGGTTAGTGAATAAATGGATAAATGAATGAAGGATAGAGGTGAAGTGAGATTTGATATTTCAGAATTCCCCTTTGGCCCTAACATGTTAGAAGTCTGGCTTTAAGAGCATAATTCTGTTCCTTCTGATGTGGGTCCAGCTCTCAAAGTAAAGCTGAATTCAGCGGGGAGGCAAACAAATGAAGAAACCAGCAGCCAGCTGTAGTCAGGGGCTACTCCCTGGAGAACGTGGTGAATATACTGAGCTTTTCCAGTCTTCAGAATTACTTACACAGAAGACATCTGTCACCTTATAGAAATTTTACCTTAATCTTCATTTCAATTGTGATAGTGATTATAAAAACTTGAAGAGCCAACTTTTCAGGAATCTATCTTCTCAACTTCTACGTCCTTAAACATCCATGTATGTGTGTGTGTGCTGATTACCAGGTTTAATCTGACATAAAGAACTTGCTGAATTTGCTCAGAGGCCCATAGACTTGACCCCCTTAGCTAGCTTGATGTTTGAAGGCAGGATCTGTTCCACACCTCAGAGCAGACCCACTTAGGACAGGAAGTGAGTCATCTGTGTTCCACGGAGGACCTCCTTCAGATTGGACTATACTAAATGTGAAACAGATTAAACTGGAACGAAATCATGACATATTTGCTCCCTCCCACACTGTGGAACATGTCATAACCCCTTGGTACCTTACCCTGAAACTTTCAATCCTGAGGAGGTCTTCTGAAATCACCTGTCTGACCCTCTTGCTCTCCAGAAAGGGAAACTGAGGACCAGAGAAGGGCAGTGACTTGTCCAAGTTTACATAGCTTATTTGGAGCAGAGTCAGTGTTGGATTCTTGTTCTATCCCAGTCAAATGTCCTAAAGACACATACACATACAAGCTGAGTGTTCTTTCATCTTAATTTTTTTTTAAAGACCCATTGTTTTGTTTTACTTATTTAACTTTTTGGCTACACAGCATGTGGGATCTTAGTTCCCCAACCAGGAATGGATCCCACGCTCCATGCATTAAAACAGTGGACTTTTAACCACTAGACCACCAGGAAAGTCCCACAAGTTGAGTTTTTAAAGAAAAAAGTAAAAACATTCTTTTGTTTAATCTTTGTTAGCAACTTGATGAGCTATTTACTGACTTTTTCTAATTGAAAATTAAAATTTTAGGAACTAACCTCTAGTCTTACTAGGGTTCTAGGACATCCCAAAGGAATCTGGCTTAAAATGATTAAAGAAGTCTTCACATAGTGACATGTAAGACAGTCTATGCCACTTTATAGCAAGAGGTAAATGTTATTTTAACCATCAGTAAAAAAACTATGTCACTGTAAAAGCAACAAAAAGAACTAATTCTTTTCATTTTAATCCTTGTAGTTAAGATTTGGAGATCATCCCTTGCAGTTTTCAGCAATTTGTTTGAGATGTGAATGCAGTAGAAGGATGCATGCCAACCTGTTAAACTGTTACACATGCAGTATTGGAGAATACAGAGAAGATATTAACTGAAAAAAAGATAGGAGTTTTTGTGAGCTTTTGAATCTGTCAAATGTTCAGAGAGCAGTTTAGGGAGTAACAGTATTTCAAGACATATTTATTTAAACATAGTTCCCGATAGGCAAACAGGAATCGTTGGGCTAATTTCTTCATATCTAGTCTGAAAAAGGCAACCAGTACCTCCTAAAGTGCAGAAAGAATTCGAAACAGCTGCCCAATTCACTCTCCTGGATCTGTCTTTCCCCAGGGTCACCAGCTCTGGTATCAGACAGAGAAGTCAGTGTGGAGTCAGGAGTCTTTCTACAGAGACAATAGGGAAAAAGTTTTGGAATCCTAGACCAGTGCTTCTTGGACTTGAGGTGTCTATGAATCACCTGGGGTATTTGCTAAAATGCAGATTCCTGGGCCCACTTACAGGGCATCTAACTTCCAAGAGTCTGACTTGGTCCCCAGGAATCAGCATTTTAACCAGCACTCTTAGTTGATGCTGACACAACTAGATGGTAGAACAAACATACTAACATCCATCAGCTGTAGGCAAGTTATTCCCTTTTCTCTGAGTCTCAATTTCCCATTTGTGGAATGAGGACACTGGGCAAGGATCATCTCTCAGATCACTTCCTGATTCAGGCAATAGAGATCTTTGACTCTTGAATGAGAAGGTTGGGTCCCTACCTTGTCCTGGACTAGGTCTATAGCCCAGTTGGGCCATGTGCTTATAGGAGCATTTAACTCAAACACAGGCACTCTTTAACACAGAGCTCAGTGCGAACCATGGAGGGTTCGGGGATTCCCTGCCAGTTCCTCCCCGCTGCATGCCATACACAGCTTGCTCTTTGACTGATTCTCCTTTTCATCCCTATGGGTCTTCAGATGGCACCTCCACAATCCACTGTCCTCAGGCAGGAATACCCAGGAAGCACCTGGTTCTCTAGACCCCTAATCCTGCTTCAGATTTAGAGTTTACTAACCAGGATGATGCTCCAGGTTAATCAACTCGAACTATTCAGAAAAAGCAAAACCTAAACAGAGAGTGAGTTCCTTAAAGATAAGAGATGCTAGGCAAAGATTTTTTTTTTTTCTCTCCTTAAGATATATTAATGATTACCTAAAGAAGTTATGAAATTTTTCTTTAGCATTTGTAAATCCTCAAAATTAGAGAGTCAACTATTATAGCTTGGCCAGGAAAAAAAAAAAAACTTGTTTTCAGCCTTTGACTCTCCTAGAGGTTGGTTCTTTCCAATGCCCTGAAGCTATGACTTGCCCTGGCCATGGCTTCTCCTACTACAATTACAAGGTTTTACTTCCTGTGCTTAGATATGTTGACCAGGCCCTTCCTAAGGTCAAAATATTTCCACAGTTGCCTAATTCCTTCTACATCTTGACTTTGGACATATTCTTTGAAAACCTCCTGAATCTTTCATTTTAAGCTCTCATACTAAGTTACTCAACTTTGTTTCTTCATCTTCTTTCAATACTCATACTCCCATGGCAAAGCATTGACCAGAGCACAACATATATGGCAGAAAGAGAAGATAACAGGGAGAGAAAGCGCAAGTTGCCAAAGACTCTTAATTCTCACAGTGGAATTGAAGTGCCCATTGACTGACAGCCACTTGTAGGGTGGGACAGTAGTGATTATTGGCCGAAAGAGCAATTCATCGCTTACTTCCTGAGAGCATATTCTAACTCTCCAATCCCAGGTAGATATATTTATGATATGATATGAATGACACATGTTTCAAGGGAAAAAATCATAGTAATTATGGTTGAAATGAATCTATGTTATTAAATGGGGTATGACAGAAATCAACTTTCCTTTCCATTCTTCATGAAGCAAAGAGCTTCTGGTCTATAAGAAACTTCCAATGTTTTCAAACTGAGATGATATAATTTCAGACAAAGGCAAAAAAGAAAAACAACATTTTCATTAAACCGACATTTCATAACGTCATAACATCTATGCCTTTAACATTAGTAAATTGACTGTTTCTATTAGGCTTTTTGAATCACTGAAGATATTTTAAAGATATGTTATTGGTTTTGCTATAAGCACCAATTCCCCTTCTTCTGGTTATAGCATCATCCCCTTTCCCCCACCCCACCCTTTGCGACATCCATTCTTAGACTGCCCCCAGCTCCAAGGATGGACTTGGACCAAAATCAATCCAAGTCCACTTCCTCTTTTGCTACAGGGACTGTTAACCAACAGTCAACTCTGAGAGATAAACCCAGCACTTTTTGGGAAAAGTTAGGGAAGAAATGGGTTTTCATTTTCCCTGGGGGTGCTATCAACTATATTGATACCACGAGAAGGAAGCAAAGGTGAGAGTCAGAGAGCAGAAGCTGACGACAGCTCAAGTGCCTTGACTGTCAAACCAGAAGCCAGTTCTGCCCTCAAGAAGCCCCTATTTTTCTTTTCTTTTTTTTTTTTGGCTTTAGCTAATATAAGTTGGGTGGTTATCACTTATAACTGGATAATTTTATCTGCTGCTGCTGCTGTTGCTAAGTTGCTTCAGTCGTGTCAGCCTCTGTGCGACCCCATAGACGGCAGCCCACCAGGCTCCCCCGTCCCTGGGATTCTCCAGGCAAGAACACTGGAGTGGGTTGCCGTTTCCTTCTCCAATGCGTGAAAGTGAAGTTGCTCAGTCATGTCTGACTCTTAGTGACCCCATGAACTGCAGCCCACCAGGCTCCTCTGTCTATGGGATTTTCCAGGCAAGAGTACTGGAGTGGGGTGCCATTGCCTTCTCCGATAATTTTATCTACTCCCTTCTTACTCTCATTATTATACAGATCTCTGGATTCCAGGGATCCCTGGTCGGGAATCATTAACCAAGCATCAAAGAAATCATAGAAATGTGTTTGTTGTATTTGTTGATCTAGATCTGTATCTAATTCAAATCTCAATCTCAAATTTGCTGATTCATATTTATTGAGCTCCTCCCAGGCACAAACTTCTCCTGGGATCTGTGGGAAGCTAGATGATTCCACCAGGCCCAACCACCCACACAGACTGGTAAGAGAACTGAGAGATCAGGGGAGGAACAGAATCTTCTGAATGGAAATCTGGGAAAGTTTCATAAAAGAGAGTTCACCGGAGGTGGGCATTAAGGGATTGAGTCAAGGTTGACCTAGGCTATAGCCTGTGTTCTGTTGACCCAATATTCAGTTTAAACCCAACAGGGGTGAGTGCTAGTGCAGGGTCAGGTCCTAGAGGAGAAAGGCTGCTGCTGTTGGTTCCCCAAGCTTTGCTAACGGATATGTGGGGCTCCGTGTAGACACAGGGGCCCAGGCCCCCCAGAAGTACACTGAGAGAATCATAAGACGAGGGCTGGTGGCGGTGATTTAGTCGCTGAGTTGTATCCGATTCTTTTGAGACCCTATAAACTGTATCCCACCAGGCTCCTCTGTCCATGGGATTTTCTGGGCAAGAATATTGGGTTGGTTGCCATTTCCTTCTCCAGGGGATCTTCTGGACCCAGGGATAGTACCGGAATCTCCTGTGTCTCTTACCTGGCAGGCGGATTCTTTGCCACTAAGCCACATGGGAAGCCCAAGAGAAGGGCTACTTGCCTGTCAATCACCTCAAAGTATCTGAGAATCATGAAACAATTGGATGGCATAGAATCATTAGATGCCAGAGCTAATGAGGACCTCGGGAATTAATCAGCCTCTTCATATGACAGGTAAGGGCCTGGAAAATGGAACAGGTCAAGGACTTGTCCAAGCTCTTGTCCAAGATCACTCCTGCCAAGTCATTCCTTGGACACAGGGCTCCAGGACTCTGACCAGTTCAAAGAAGACACCATTATTATTTTACTTCCATCCCAGCAGGAGTGAGGAGTCTGTGATTGTATTTTGACAGATGTTGTCTTTTATCTCAGATAGTTTCCTGTGGCTAGTCTTGCTTCAGTATGTCCCTTGATTTTAACATGTAATGAGCCTCTCCTGGGACTGAGTCATGCAGGCCTGGAGGACTTTCATTGGGTCTTTAGCGAATGACCATTGTTTCATTGGCTTTGTAGCCAATAACCATAAAATCCCCACTAGAAAGCCCCTGCTGAGGATGCAGTCTTGTTGAGCTCTACGTGGACTTCTAGTGAAATGTGAATGTCAGCAGGGGATGACAATTTGGGGACTGGTTCCATTGCTTACCAAGCCACTCTTCCAGACTCTCAAGAACATAATAAAGGGTAGAAATAATTATTCTACATACAAAAAGGAAGGTCTTTTATCCACAGCACGTGAAGGAGCCTAGGTCAGGGTTAAGAGAGAACTGCCTTCTTTTGTAGTATTCTTTGCTTTGTCTAGTATAGTTTTACCAGTCACAACCATGACTCTTTCAAAAGCCTCATAAAGAAGACAAGACCAAATTATGTTTTCCCCGTTTCCCAGGAGAAGTAACTAAGATTGGGAGAGGAGAAGCCACCCGTCTAAGAAGTGGCAGACCTGGGGCAGTCAGAATCCAGCCTATCCCACAGGTGGCCAGCCCTCATTTTGCAACACCTCAGGGATTTTGTCCACAGCCAGTTCTGAATCACTGCTCAGATTGACAAAGGAGAAGAGTCCAGGACCTTCGTGGGTGTGACAAAGGAGCCGGGGCCGAAGTTTCCTTTGTTCTCCTCTGTGAGCCACACCTGACACTCAGAGCAAAGCTACTCCTTTTTAAAATCCAACAAAGCCTGACTAGAGGTAGTGTTATATAACGGAAATCAACAACTGGGCACTGGATGGTGAATGAATGAATGACTGAACAGATGAATTAATGAAGTGGCTCTCACGTTAATTTATTACACAAACATTGATCATATTTCAGCTGGCATTAAAGACAGACCAGAGACAATGTCTAAGCTCTGGTCTCTGCCCCAGAGGAATACACATTCTAGCAGGAGAAGAAACAGACACGCAGAGAATAAATGACCGTACACTGTGACACATGCTGGAGTGCAGCTAGGTAGATGGAATCTAGAAGACCGGAACTGAAGGATGTGACTAAACCTCCTTCCCATGTGACCAAACTTGCAACCTTCTGTTGGCAGGAGCTTCCCTAGGGTTGCAGGAACCAGCATGACTCATCTTTCCCTTCCTATCAGACATCACACTGGGAACATCCGAGATCACCAGTTAGTGCAGGCTGAATAAATGCTCCTGGAGGAGTCTTGAACATTTCTGTCATGTAGGTGACCTGGGCCAAGGAACAGAATCTGCAGGGCTCTGAAGCTACCTGTCCCAGCCTCCTACGACAAGGACCTCAGCCATCACAGCCTTCCCTGGGATTCATGCTCAGAATCAACTGGCCCCAGAGTCCTCTCTCACCTGCATGGTATCTTAAAAGGCGGCGTGAATCAAGGAACAAGAAACATCACAGTCACAGTAGCCCAGCTCATCCATCAGGACTAGAACACCTCACCTTGAACAAGAGAGATAAGAGAATAAAATAACATCTGACACAGTCTTATCACCTAGTAATACGACCTCAGTTCTTCCATTAAAATTACTGAGAACCACAGTCCTGTACTCTGGCTGATAAAGAGATCACAGGAAACAAAGCTATTAATTTTTATCTCTGTCACGCAATAGCACATCTGAGTGAAGACAATATATCCAAGGGGAAAAAACCACTTTTTCTGATGGTGGAAGTTGGATATGATTTTTTTCTCTTCCAACCTTTCATTTCTCACACTTCATTCATCCATGAGCCTCTAAGGAATTTTTAATCCAGGATATATTAAACAGACATGGATCTGACTATGCTGTCACCCTTATATAATATTATGTTTACCCATCCTTAGAGGACTTGGTAGAAGTATTTAGAACACAATCGAAAGGGTTTGAGCTGAGATTCCCTGGTGGCCCAGTGGATAAGACTCTGTGTTCCCAATGCAGGGGGCCTGGGTTTGATCCCTGGTCAGGGAGCTAGACCTGACCTAGAATAAATATTAGAAAAAATAAATAACATACTTGAGCCAGTTAGTTGCCTCTCTAGTCCTCAAGATTGCCACTTTTAAAATAAGGAACTAGACATTTGGTATCCATAATCGCTTCCAGCTTCAGTCTTGGAAGATACTGTGACTGAAGGGGACATAGAGCAGGTCAGTTATGATGACTACTATCATCTTCCCAACCCAGGAATCGAACCAGGGCCTCCTGCATTGCAGGCAGTTTCTTTACCAACTCAGCTATGAGGGAAGCCAGTAACAATAGTAGTCTTTGTAAGAGGAGTGCTGTCAGAGAACAGTAGAATGAGGTAATCACCACCCTTGCCCTGGGCCGCATGTTTTAAGGGGGCCCAACTCTGGCCTTTATAGGGCTAAAGTAATGAACATGTGTACCTGAAGCCCACATCCCCCTTCCAGAGCAAACTCTGGGTACCTGGGACCCTGAAGTAGCCAGTGCAGATGGCCCAAGGTTTGTTTCCAGGCCCTACCTGATGTCACCCCTGGTCCCTCGTCCCCAGGACAGGTTACAGCCCCAGCGTGCACACTCCTAGGCCTGGGCGTGGTCCAAGGATGGGTAGCGTGATCCATGCTCTCCACACCCTACTCTTCCCTGCCCTCAGGAATACTCGGGTGGAAATGTTGGCAAAGCATCTGTCTTTGGGGTGTCAGTGCCCAACAGTGCCAGTGAGTAGCAGTCGGAGTTGCAATAGCGTTAAGAGGAGGTAGGGACTGGGGTGTGACCAGCAAACTTCACTTGTACTGGTACCTGGCTTGCCAATGCAGCTGAGGACTGGCTGCCACAGAACAGTGGACTGTAAAAGATCCATGTGAGAAGCTGCTGGGAAGACGAATGGGCCACTGAGTGATGGTGCACCTCCCAGCTGGAGCTGCCCACTCTGTCACCTCCAAAGGCCCACAGACGAACCGAGGCTCCTTCCCAAGCCTGCCTTTCCTCAATTTTGTATTTTAAAGGTCTTAGCTCCTCTTCCTCTTTCTCAGGAATAAAACTATCTCAGAACTGGTTTCCTGAGCTTTGATACCCTATTTCTAAAAAACAAAAACCTGGAGAAGATTTATAGAAGCAAAAACACGAGATAGCTAAATACACAGATTTGCCACTCTATGAAAAAAAGGAAATAGTCATGTCAGGAACTTCGGATTCAATTTTTAGTAAATATAAGGATAAAACAGCTTTGAGCTTCCTGACTGCTAAAGTAGTCCCAGAAAAGTGCTGTTATCAAAAGCACAAATACTCATTCTTCAAAAGAAATAAAATTCTATTGGGGCGAGAGAGGTTCAAGAGGGAGGGAACATGTGTATACCTATGGCTGATTCATGTTGATGTGTGGCAGAAACCAGTACAACACTGTAAAGCAATTATCCTCCAATTAAAAAGAAATAAAAAATCTTCTATTGGCTATGAAACTTGAGGAAGTTTTATCATCTGCATCTGCATATAGGAGGTGCTAAGTAACAGAAGAGACTGAATGTTCAACAGTGGTTTTGCAGACGATGCAGACTCTTTCTCCACACAACCATTTATTATACTGACACTTGATAAAAATCAGAGGACATCATATTTTTCAAAAGCTGTGAAGTCATTACTACAAGAACATGAACTAATATCATCTAAGTAACCAAAATAGATACAAGAAAATAACTCAGAAAAATCAAAGGGATGAACCATTCAAGAAACACCTCTCAAACTTCTCCACCCAGTATCCCTAACAGCAACAGTGGAATTCCACCCTCTACTCAGAATTCCCACTCTGAGTAGAGTGGGAATACAGAGGATCAATCATGCCCTCTTCCATCTCTGGAGCTAATTAAAATTTATCTTTAAAATGTATTCAATTTTAGGACTTCCCTGGTGGTCCAGTGCTTTGGGCTCCATGCTTCCGATGCAGGGGTCATGTGTTCAATTCCTGGTTGAGTAAACAAGATCCCACATGCCATGCATATACATACTAAGTTGCTTGAGTCATGTCCAACTCTTTGCAACCCTATGGACTGTAGCCGCCAGTCTCCTCTCTCTGTGGGATTCTCTAGGCAAGAATACTGGAATGGGTTGCCATTTCCTTCTCCAGGGGATCTTCCCAACCCAGAGATCAAACCCATGTCTTTTACATCTCCTGCATTGGCAGGCGGGTTCTTTAACACTAGAGCTACCTGAGAAGCCATGCAGTGTGGTTCAAATAAATAAATAAATGAAATTTTAAAAATAAACAGCATTCAGTTTTTACTTGCTACTTTATTAAAAATGTATCCTTATTTTAATATAAAATTAATTTCCCCCAAATCTTTGTTTTGTCTAAGAGTAACCCCTGGGACTATCAAGTCTCTCAAATGTTTGGAAAACCATGACTAACTTATATTGTGTCTTATTTGTGCTTTACAACAAACTGATGAGGTAGCTATCATCCATTTTCATCAATGGGGAAACTGAAGAACAGAGAGATTAAGTACTTTTCTCAGTAGCACATGGCACCAGAATATATACTTGAATGAAAATCAGATCTCCTGGCTGTAAGTCCAGTCCTTTTTCCCAGCTTCCATAATGTCAGGTAGGAAATAATCAAGGAGTGAAATGGATGGTCCCACTAAGCTTTCTGATGTCCTACTACTGAAGCACAGTACCCACTGAGACTTGGAGGCCACCCAGGTTTCCAATGTCCCCCGATAATGCACACTGGCATCCATAGATGTCTCTGATTCATTGCCAGATTCTTCCAGAGGATGAATCACCCATGCTCAAATTCTAATCAGTTCATACATTATCAACTGCATGAGGCTGGAGCAGGAAAGGAGAGAAGAGCCTTTTCCAATGCCCGCCCTGCGCCCCCACTGCCCCAGGCTCTCCAGCAGATGTCTCAAACAGTTACAGCACGGATGGTAGAGTCTCCTTTCTCCATGAGGGCCTCAATCCTGAAGTAACATGATGCAATGAGAGGTCTGGCAACCTGAGTCACAGTCCTGACTCTGCCACTAGAGGATTATGGGAAAACCACTTAACCCATTGGTGCTGGGTGGCCCAGGGAATGATCATGAGAAAGAGTGAGATAATGTCTGAGAAGCCCTTTGAGCTCCTCAGGAAAAGAGGCCCCATAAACACAAGTTGTTATTACCTCCAAGTCCATGTACATCACAGGACATCACAGTTCAGGTCCCTGCAGAAACCTCCTCTCTCCCCCAACCTGAAAGAGCCAGCTGATCCTTCAGTTTCTCACTCAGATGAAATGGCCAAGGTTTTGGAAGATTAAGGTTCAATCAACCATCTGGATAAAGATGAGTATTGTTGAAATGAAGACCTTTATCTTTAAATCACAGACCTTTGCCACTGAAAAGGATATTAGCCATTTAGATCCCAGTCTTTATTTAGAGAAGGAGAAGTTGAGACCAGAATATTTCACACAAAACATTCTCAGAAGGCCTGGGAATTATTAGATGGATGCTAGCTAAGAAGATGACTGGGATCTGGTCTTCAGCTTCACAGGCCTACTCACTGAGAAGAAAATGCAGGTACATTCACAATTTCTGGACAATGTGATATGAGTATTATTGTAAAGTGCCACCAGGACTGTGACACAAAGTTGTCCTACAGCCACATGTCCTTGGGCAAATCATTTCAACCTTTCAGAAAAATGGAAACGCGAGCAATAGCATCATTTTTTAACATTTTTATCATGTTTGACAGCTCCTTAATAATTTTATAATCACTGGTTGATTTAATCCTTACACGAGAGCAGGGAAGGAACATTATGATTAGCTGTTCTCTCTAGAGATGGAGTCCCAGGAGTATGGTCCTGACCTCACCCCCAGATGAGTCATCTGGAAAAGAACCAGGAAGACAACTGGACTCTAGTCCCCAGTGGCCTGCCTTCCTGCAGGTGAATAGCACCGATCCTTAAGTTCCTTTTGGCATTCAAGTTCAATAGATCTACACATTCATCAAAGGTTCAAGGCTCCCTGGAACTGGAGATGGAGACTTTGGATAAACATTTGTAATGCTCAGAAAACTGGGAAAAGGATCGGCATTTTTCCCTCTAAACTCAACTACCAATAAAATATTTCTTAATTCTAAAGACAATATGTTTTAGTAAGAACCTCAGGTTATTTTGTATCTCAACATTTTAAATTACACAACTAGAACATGAATCTCTTTTAACTGCAAAAAGTTCAAATATCTAAAAGCAGATTCCTTTGACTGCCCCTCCTGATTCCCATCCCTATTTCCTGCTAACTCCTCACCCTTGTCCTCTTTGTCTCCCAGCCCCACTCCTACTGTTAGTACTCATCAGTGTCATTTAACCCTTCACTCTAGGCAGCTAACTGCATGCACATATTGATATACCTCAGTAAGTCTTGCACATTGTTTCTTATGTAAATGATCTAATGGTGTGTGCATTTTTCTACATTTTTTTTCTTAAATTTCACACATAGTGGAGCTCTAGTCTTGTTAGCTGCCATAGATGTGCTATAGAAGAGGATCTATTTTCTTACAGCATTCACTAAAGATTGGTTCTCATCAATCATCTTAGTTTTTTGGGCAATTTGATAGTAAAAAAAAATACATATATATATGCATAGTTGATGTTAATTTGCATCTCAAATATATCTTCTTTTAAAACGAGAAGTAGCAAAAAAAAAGTTAATATTTAAAATGTCTTAAACTTCTCCAGAGAAAACATGACGTATCAAAAGATAAAGGTCTCTGGAGTTAAAGGGCTTGGGGCTGGCTTCCAAATCTACCTCTGACAAGCTGGTGACCCTGGCAAGTTGCTTAATCTCTCTGGGCCTCACCTTCCTATATGTACGGGTTGTGAAATAATTGTCATGAAAGGGCTGTATTAATGGTTAGCTCTGTGCAAATGTTAGGCATTATCTGACTTTTATAAGGGGAGTAAACTGATGCTCAGTGAGGTGGGTTGCACATTTCTATGTACCAAGAAAACCCCTTATATAGCTACAATAGCCCTAATCCTATGTTGAAAAATGTTTCATAAGACTTTCTTAGCAAGCTGAAAGATTAGGTCTTGAGTTTAGTTTACATATTTACTGGTTGATTTTCATTTCTTTTTGGTTGCTTGTCTCGTTTTATTTTTAATTTAATAGAAGCACATGAAGAGTAAGGCATGGGTTAGCTGATCAACTGTAGGATGTAGTATTACCTAAAACCCAGAATTCCACTTCACCCAGCAAAATGCAGCAGTCTCTTCTGCATTAATTTCTACTATCACAACTGCACTATTTGCTAGAGAGCAAAACACTCCCTAGCTCAAGGAGATGAAAGATTTGATGTACCTAAGATATAACCATATAATTATTTTCACACATGGAAGCACGATGGTGGCATAGCAGACATTTTTCATTTTTTTGGCCACAGAGCCCCATTTCCCCCCCCCCCCCGCCCCGGCAGCATCCCACTTTGAATCCATAGGGTCTGTGTGGGCCCCACTTTCAGCCCTGGGGTGGAACACATGGCCCAGACCCACATCAGTTGGCACATTGCAGTCTGCAGCCCCAGTGATTGGCTGACAGCAGAGCACACAGTCCAAGAACTCCAGTCAAGGTGAACCTTGGGATTTTCGCTGGCAAAGCAGGCACAGACTTTCATATTTTCCCATGACACATGATTTGATCCTGAAAGAATTTTGGCCTGGAAACTTTTGGTGGTCTTCTTAAAGGAAAAGAGAAGAGAACCTAAGAGAGAGAGAGAGAAAAATTGGATCCCAAGAATATTGCCAAAGCCAGATATCATCCTGTCTGTCTCAGTTACAGAACTCAGTAAATCCCCCCTATAAGCACACACTCTTTTAGGGGGTGAAATGTGCTGTTCTGTCATCTGTGATGACTAACACTAGTGGAATCATGCACGTGTATTCCTGCTCAATGTTTCTGTCCACAAAAGGAAGGCAGCATGGTGTCATGCAGAAGCCCAGACCTGGAAGGCAGGAGGTCTAGGTCTGTCACTGGCTTTGTCTCTTTGGGTATCAGCTTACTTCACTGTAATGTGAGAGAGTTGGACAAATAAGTTTGGGACACCCTCCTGCTCTGACACTGTCCAAATCTGTAAACCTGAAACTCCTGGTGCTCTTGTGACCACTGGAAGCTGAGATTGTCAGATAATGACTCTTTGAAGAATTCCATTCATTGTGTTAAAGGAGTGCTTAAGTGGCCCCAACCGAGGGAACCTGAAGAACAGTAAACAATTAGATTCCTCTATCTCCACCAGAATTGGCTCCAGAAAAGGGTCAGGCTTTGTAAAAACACAGAACATTCTTCACTCTGGTCTCCTTGGGAAAAGTTCTTGGCATGATGGAGGGCATCTCTCTGGCTATTCATGGCCTGCCAGTGGGAACACAGGGAGAAGAGGTCACATGGCTGGGCCTGCTGCTGGAACTGGGCATCTACGCAGCCAATGGCTAGGTAAGGAAGAAGACTGCCCAGCCCCCTACTGAGGCATCCTGTGGACAGCAAGCCCAAGTGTTGCGATAGTGTACTCTGCACCAGTCCCTAGAAAGAAGAAAGTGAAAGTGAAAGTTGCTCAGTCGTGTCCAACTCTTTGCAACTCCATAGACTATACAATCCATGGAATTCTCTAGGCCAGGATACTGGAGTGAGTAGCCTTTCCCTTCTCCAGGGGATCTTCCCAACCCAGGGATTTAACCCAGATATCCCACATTGCAGGCAGATTCTTTACCAGTTGAGCCACAAGGGAAGCCCAAGAATACTAGACTAGGTGGCCTATTCCTTCTCCAGCAGATCTACCCAACTCAGGAATTGAACTGGGGTCTCCTGCATTGCGGGATTCTTCACCAACTGAGCTATCAGGGAAGCCTTTTTTAAATAAAGTTTCCCATAAAGCAGGATTCAAATTCAACAATTGTTGCTTGTCTCTTCTGTATAAAAGATCATGCTAAGTGTTTTCATATGCAGTCTTTCTATAAACTTCTCAACAACCCTCTTGCCTCTCACATCACCTCCAGTTTATAGTTACAGAAACCAAGGCTCAAGGAAGTGAAGATGAAGCAACTCACCCAGGGACCCACAGCAAGACTCACAGTTTGTTTCACTGATGGGAGACAGATGAGACCAAGGTCTTAAGGTTGCTTTGGCCTTGTCTTGGCCCACCTTTTCACCATTCCATGAACAAGACCTGCAAACATGCAGGTCAAAAGCATGTGTTCCAGTCACTCACTGCCCTTCTCACAGTTGCCTTTGTAAACACTCAGAAACAGAGTGTTCTGGCCATTTATGTTTATGTCACTTCTTTGACGGGACTGTGAGTTCTTCAGCAGAGCCTGTGTGATCCAGCTGTGTGCCCCCACCCTCCACCCCCATTCCTGTACAAACTAGGAATATGAAAAGTGGTCCTTCTGTCTGTCAGGCCACTGACCCCAGTGGAGGACTGGACTCAAGTAAGGGTCACAAACTGATTGTGTTTAGGGACCAGGAAAGCAATGGAAACACAAGAATTCCCAAGCCAGGTCTGAGACCGTAGGGAGTGGTAGCAGATTGATGGAACAAAATATTCAGGACCCGCCTAAGACATTCAAGCCCAAAAGCTTCAGAAAGATTGTACAGCCAAAAAAAAGCATGCAGCCTGGGCCCCAGGGCCAACAGTTTACAGCCATGCTGTAACTCCACCCTTGACAGTTCAGTTTCCTTGGACTGATGAACACCCTTCCCCTGTGATCACAGCAGTCTTCCCAGGCAGAGACATGTTTACAGGGTTCCATGTGTGGTTCTCATTTAATACAACGTGTAGTGGACCATGGCCATTTTATACACATTTGCTAAATAAACTTTAAAAGAATTGAATTAATGGTTACCCAAACCACTATAAATCTCAGTTAACCAACACTATGCAAAGGAAATTATTGACTAAGTTTTCACTATTCCAGAAACCAGAATATTGATTATAGTATTTGGGTGGGGAACCAACAATATAAGTATTCAGTTCAGTTCAGTCACTCAGTCATGTCCGACTTTTTGCAACCCCATGGATCGCAGCACGCTAGGCCTCCCTGTCCATCACCAAATCCTGAAGTTTACCCAAACTCATGTCCATTGAGTCAGCGATGCCATCCAACTATCTCATCTTCTGCTGTCCCCTTCTTCTCCTGCCTTCAATCTTTCCCAACATCGGGGCCTTTTCAAATGAGTCAGTTTTTCACATCAGGTAGCCAAAGTATTGGGGTTTCAGCTTCAATATCAGTCCTTCCAATGAACACTCAGGATTGCTCTCCTTTAGGATGGACTGGTTGTATCTCCTTGCAGTCTAAGGGACTCTCAAGAGTCTTCTCCAACACCACAGTTAAAAAGCATCAATACTTCTGTGCTCAGCATTTTTTGTAGTCCAATTCTCACATCCATACATGACCATTGGTATGTACCATAATACATATAGGAGCCCTTTAGGACAATAAAATGATTCATTGAGTGGTCTCCATACTCTAAAATGAGAAATACACACAATTTATGATTCTGCAGTATATCCCATTGATCATCCATTTGCTCAACAATTATGGTGCTGGAACCACAAAGGTGAGCAATACAGACAGTGCCTTCCTTCACGGAACTTACAGTCTTGTAATCAGCCAATCACACAAGTAAGTGTAAAATCACAGTGTGATCTACTCTCAGAAGTAAATGCTTTCAGAGGTCTGGTTGAGGAGGATCAGGGAAGTGATACATGAGCTGGCTAAAGAGGGAAAGAAACAACATATAAAAGGCCTCCAGAAATAAGTGAGGCAAAGAAAAGGATGTGCAAGGCCAGAGAGCTGAGCAGAGGAGGGAGTATATGGTTTAAGAGACCGGTGGTAGAAATCTCATAGACAGAGGAGCTTGGCAGGCAACAGCCCATGGGGTCTTAAGAATCAGACATGACCTAGCGACTGAATACACCACCAGAGGTGAAAACATCCCAGGCTTGTAAGCAATGGTAAGAACTTTTACCTTTATCCCATGAGCATTGGGAGTTATCTATTCTGCTAGTGAAAAAAAACAAATCAAAAACAACAACAACAACAACAACAACAACAACAATGGTGGGCTGTTGCCACAGTTCTTCATTCTTCTAACTTTGACCCTCTGCACAGGCTTTTTTGGGGGCCCTCTCCTCTCTCTGGGATCTGTGATAAGGAAGAAGAGTTTTAAACTCTTTTGGATAGAAAAGTTATTTCATTTTTAGAGTCTGAGCTGCAAATGAGATTTTTCCTTCCAGTGTACCATGACATTGCCAGTGTAACACCATTAGACACCCTACTGGCAACAGGAGCTCAGAGCCCTACTCTCTGTTACTTCGTGTCCAACATCATGCCAGCCAGCACTTTCTCATCTTTGGGATTATACAGACCACATTTTAACCTGAAAAATATCACAGGCTTCCCACTTGATAACAGTTATACTTTCAAATTTTAATAGCATAATACCATTTACATTAATACCCCTAAAACTGAAATATTTATGAATAAATTCAACAATATATGTAAAAGATCTATATGCGGAAAATCACAGAATCCTGATGAAAAAAATTAAAGATGATTTAAATAAATGGAAACATATTCCATGAGTGGATTAGAAAACTCAATATTGTCAAGGTATCAGTTCTTCCTAACTTGATCCATAAACTCAAAGAAATCTCAATCAAGGGATTATTAATTCTAGCAAATTACTTTGTGATACCAACAAAATGTTTCTAAAGTTTATATGGAAAGGCAAAAAAAAAAAAAGATCCAGAATAATCAAAACAATATTTAAAAAGAACAAAGTTGGAGAACTGACATGACCCAACTACAAGGTTTATTATAAAGCTATAGTAATCAAGACAGTGTGGCACGGACCAAAAACAGAAAAGCCATTAGGACAGAAGAGAGAGCCCAGAAATAGATTCACACAAATATGGTCAACTTATCTTTGAAAAAGGAACAAAAAGGCAGTTCCATGGAGAAAAATTAGTCTTTGCAACAAATGGAGCTGGAATAACTGACCGTCCACATGCAAAAAGAAAAACAAAAGTGAATGTAGATACAAGTGTTACATTTTTCCAAAAATTAACTCAAAATAGATTACAAATCCAAATATAACTCAAAACTATACAACACCAAGAAGACAAGATAGGAGAAAATCTTGATGACCTTTGGTTTGGCAATGACTATTTAGAAACAACACCAAAAGCATAATTTATGAAAGAAAATGATAAACTGTGACTTTATTAAAATTAAAAACTTCTGCTCTGTCAAAAACAGTTAAGAGAATAAAAAAGATAAACCGTGGACTGGGAGAAAATATTTGCAAAAGACATATCTGAGAAAGAAATGAGATTCAGAATACATGAAGATCTCTTAAAACTCAACAATTAGAAAGCAAATAATTCAGTTTTTAAAAGGGCAAAAGATCTGAACAAACATCTCACCAAACAAGAAATACATATAGCAAATAAGCATATGAAAATATGCTCAGCAACACATGTCAACAGGGAATTTCAAATTAGTACAACAAATTCAGTTCAGTTCAGTCATTCAGTCATGTCTGACTCTTTGCAACCCCATGCAGCACTCCAGGCTTCCCTGTCCATCACCAACTCTATACACTATATACACTATACACCATAGTGTGATACACTATACATCTATCAAAATGGCCAAACTCTAGAACACTGGGTACACACCAAATGCTGATGAGACTGTAGAGCATCAAGAACTCTCATTCCTTGTTGGTGGGAAGGCAAAAGTTGGTACAGCCACTTTAGAAGACTTGGCAAAGACTTAGACATAAGCATAATTTTACCACACAATTCAGCAATCACATTCCTTGATATTTTCTCAGATGAGTTGAAAATACATGTCCATGTAAAAACCTATACATGAATATTTACAGCAACTTTTTTAATAGTTGCTAAAACTTGGAAGCAACCAAGATGCCCATCAATAGAATAATGGATAAACAAATTATGGCACATCCATGCAATGAAATACTTTTCAGGAATAAAAAAATGAGCTAGTAAGCCATACAGAGACAAAGAGGAAACTTAAGTGAGAGAAGGCAACCTGAAAAGGCTACATACTATATGATTCCACCTATATGACTTTCTGGAAAAGGCAAGACTGTAGATACAGTAAAAAAAAAATAAAAATAAAAATCAGTGGTTGAGAGAGAGGAAAGGAGAGATGAATTGGTGGAGCACAGGGGATTTTTAGGGCAGTGAAACTACACTGTATGATGCTGTAATGGTGGACACGTGTCATTATATGCTTGTCAAAACCAATAGAACACACGACACCAAGAGTAAACCCTAATGTAAATTATGGACTTCAACTAATAATAATGTATCAGTATTGGCTCATTAACTATAACAAATATACCACATTAATGCAAGAAGTTAATAATAGGGGAAACTTGGCGGAAGGGCAAAGGGGTGTATGGGAACTTGCTGTACTTTCCGCTCGACTATTCTGTAAAACTAAAACTGCTCCAAAAATAATGTATATTAATTTAAAAATTCTAATGATTAATAAAATATATGATGACAAAAACACCATGGTTTTCATAGCCTGGTTTTACAAATTATATTTGATTAATCACAACAGCACCGACATACACTTGAGAAATATAAGTACATGTGAGTAAAATATGCCTGTGTTTTGCAGCCTCTAGACAACCCTGGGCACACATATGGATTCAGAGATTTTCTTGCAATAAGTCCATAGGCTTAAAAGAATCCAGAGTCTGGGAACCACTGCTGAGGGCTCTGTAGACATTTCTTGATTAATGAGTGAAACATGCTTCTTTGGAAGATAGGAGACCACTAATTGCAGGGCAGTGTTGTTGATGACAAATCTCTCTCGACTCTGGGAGACTGTGACACCTTTCTCATCTCATGGAAGGGAGGGTTAGGTAAGAGATTGTGTAAACACATCTAGCAGAGTGCCTGGTGTATCAGAGCTGCTCGGTAACTATTAACTAGACACACTGCACTTAGTTGCTCAGTTGTGCCCGAATCTTGCGACCCCATAGACTGTAGCCTGGCAATCTCCTCTGTCCATGGGATTCTCCAGGCAAGAGTACTGGAGTGGGTTGCCATTTCCTTCTCCAGGAAATTAACTAAATAAGATCTGGCTTTAGAAAG
Source organism: Antilocapra americana (assembly GCA_007570785.1). Taxonomy (NCBI): domain Eukaryota; kingdom Metazoa; phylum Chordata; class Mammalia; order Artiodactyla; family Antilocapridae; genus Antilocapra; species Antilocapra americana. Next base: position 23,988,386 of record ML664161.1, read on the forward strand.
GAGACCAATCATAGGAGCTGGCCTGGACTGGCTGACATCCAATAGCTCCTCTTCTTAGATTTGTGACTCAGGCCCCACCTTCTTTTTAATACTTTGGGACCTCATTTCTGTTCCAGGCCATAAGTTTTGTCACTCAGATTGGGTATGGGAACCAGCTAGAAATAACAGTAGAAGAAATCTTAAGGAGGCACCCTAACTGAACCACTCTCCAGTTTGCCTCCATGCTTCATTTTGTCATGTGCACCCATAAAATATGAGAACTTTGAAGGAATTTGATATACTTCAGGGCTGAAAAAGAAACTAAAAACCGTTCTGTTCCTCCATAGTGGCAGAGCAGCTGAAAAATTACTGAAAGATACTCCATAATCACAATGGTCTGGAGGAATGAAAATACATTTCTATTACAGACAACAAAGCTTTCACTGCCTTTATTCACTCACAGTATTTGTTCCCTCAGCTCAAACTGTGTGCAAGGCACCAACTGCTCAGGGCTAAGCTGGCTGGCTCTAGTGTGGTAAAAGTGGCCTTTCCATGCTGTTCCTTATAACCTTGGGTACATGGGGATCCAGCTGTTCCCACCCTGCCCTACTGCTTGTCCTGGAGCCTCAACCCTCCCCATCTCTTGGGAAAAGCATAGATTCTACCTCTTGGAATGATGAAAGGCCTGGAAAGAGCATTATGAGAAAAAAGAAAGGACCTGGGGAGATTGAGTTGGTGATGAGAGAGTCCAAGAGAGACAGAATCCTTGATTTCGCAAATCTGAAGGATGATTACAAGGAAGGGTTTGATTTTAATTCTTTTTTTTTTTTTTTTTTTGGTGTGGAGTCAGGAACCAGAACTACAAAGCAGTTGGAAGTGACAGAGATTGATATCATCTTAGCCAAAGAAAAAACTTTCTACCAGTGAGAAGTTTCCGAGTATGAAATAGACTGCCCTGATAGGAAGCAAGTTCTGCATTATTGGAGGTGTTCAGAGGTCAGATGTACAACAGACAGTTTGTAGAGGAGATTCTTTCAGCAAACTTAGGAAGAGTGGGGATGATTTTAATGACTGTATGTTTTATGTCAGATCTACTTCTATAAGTGTTGACTGTATCCATTGATTCCTGCATTTCAAATCAGTCAATACTCCATTTCACTTGTGTGTGTCTACACATCCTTTAGAGTTTTACAAAGTGCCTTCAATTACATGATCTCATTAACCCCTCAGGGCAAAGTTTTAAGAATTATCACACTCACTTTATGTTGAGAAATCTAAAGAAAGGAAAGGCTGGGGAAAGCAAATCAATGATAAAATCAAAGGAAATCACCAGACTTCATTTGGGAGCTCATTCTTCCCACTATGGAATCATAGGCCAAGAACATTCATCTCAGTTTCAGGATGAAGAGAAGAAAAATACCAGATTCTGTATAAGAGAGGTATGTTTTCCAGTGGGCTAAGGAGCTCTCATTGATTCTAAGGTTGGGCATAACATTTTCTCTGTAGCTCAAAAAGCAGAAAATACTGAGTCTTTGAAGTTAACAAACTTCTTAATGGATTAGCTTCTTCTCACCCACACCATGCTCAAGGGTGAGACCAGGCTGACTGCTGCCTAGGTGTGAAAGAGTAAGGCCTTTGCCTCAAGAGTAAGAAGAAAGAAGAGAGAAGGTGATAGTCTAGGGATGATGTTGAACTGAGAAAGTCCCAGGGGTGACCAGGAAATCAAGAACCACTTGTTTCTTCTTGTAAGAATGTGTTACACCTGGAAATACAGGCCAGTGACCCCCAAAGAAGGTACAGATTGAACAAACAGAGAACTCCCAAAGGCTGGTGAAGGGATTAATCCCATATAATGATCATGTTGTGTTCTTCTCCAAGGTCTTTCATCTACAGATCTCAGAAAGTTTTACAAACATTAATTAAGTGTTGCAACACTGCTTTGAAGTTAAGTGTTATTATGTCCATTTTCCAGATGAGAAAACTGAGAGGCCAAGGGTCTTGCCTAGAGGCAACCCAATCAAGATTCTAGGAGGCCAAGCATTTCAAATTTCAGCTTTGCAGAGATCTGGGCCTCACAGGGAGAGGGTGAGACAGTGTGACAGTACTGTTCCCAGGCTCAGAGAAACGAAGATCCCTGCAGACGCCTTCTCGCTGCAGGTCCGCAAGCTCTGTAAGAACCTTGGAGGGCTTTTCTTTATCAAAGGAACGGGGTCCAAGAACCATAAGATTCAGAGATAGACTCCATGAATCATTCCTAAGCCTTCCAGTGGGATGTCATTTCTTCTCTTCAAAGCTGTCAAAGACCATTTAGGTTACCTCTTTTATTGTCTACCTTGGGTTATAATTATTCTTGTTGTCTTCTGGTTTTTCTCTTAAGACTTCAGACAGGCCATCTTACATTATCCCTTATGCTGGTACATACTACAAGGTCATAGGTAGATACATTTTGACTTTATTTGAAGTGGGATTGACAGGGGGAAAGTCAGAGCAGCAGACAACGTCTACAAGCTGTAAGGACCAAAGTTGATAACATTTGCCCTCCCCAGAAACAGCAACAACAAGCCTGTCTGCCATTTAAATTTCATGTGAATAAAGGCACTTCTGGATTTTTGTAGAACAAATGTTCAGTTAGAATCATAAAACCTAGTCAAAATTCAGTGAAGGAGCTTCATGGAAAGACATGAGAATTCAGTGAAGGAGTTTCATGGAAAGCCATATGTACAGTAAGTATGTCTGGGAATAACAGACATGTTATTACATGGAATAGCAGTATGATATGCTGCTGCCAAGTCGCTTCAGTCGTCTCCCACTGTGTGCGACCCCATAGACAGCAGCCCACCAGGCTCCGCCCGCCATCTCTAGGATTCTCCAGGCAAGAACACTGGAGTGGGTTGCCATTTCCTTCACTTTTTACTTGCATGAAAGTAAAAAGTGAAAGTGAAGTCACTCAGTCGTGTCCGACTCTTTGTGACCCATGGACTGCAGCCTACCAGGCTCCTCCAAACATGGGATTTTCCAGGCAAGAGTACTGGAGAGGGTTGCCATTGCCTTCTCCAAGTATGATATGAGCAACATGCTTTACAAATTTTATGAAGCATTTTTATAAGCACTTTAATTTGAGCCTATTAAGACATCATAAGGCATGCAATTGAGATGTCACTATCTTATTTATGGGCTTCCCTGATAGCTCAGTTGGTATAGAATCTGCCTGCATTGCAGGAGAAAGTGAAAGTGAAGTCGCTCAGTCGTGTCTGACTCTTGGTGACCCCATGGACTGTAGCCCACCAGGTTCCTCTGTCCATGGGATTCTTCAGGCAAGAATACTGGAGTGGGTTGTCATTTCCTTCTCCAGGGGAATCTTCCCAACCCAGGAATCAAACCCAGGTCTCTGTCATTTCAGGCAGACTCTTTAACCTCTGAGCTACCCGGGAAGCCCCCCTCAGCTCAATTCCTGGGATGTGAAGATTCACTGGAGAAGGGATAGGCTACCCACTCAAGTATTCTTGGGCTTCCCTGGTGGCTCAGCTGGTAAAGAATCTGCCTGCAATGCAGGAGATCTGGGTTCAATCCCTAGGTTGGGGAGATCCCCTGGAGAATGAAAAGTCTACCCACTCCAGTATTCTGGCCTGGAGAATTCCATGGACTGTATAATCCATGAAGTAGCAAAATTTACTGATGAATTTCATCAAGGTTAAGTGACCTGCTCTAGGTCACACAAGTATTAAATAACAGAGCTGGGGCATAAACCAAGAAACCTGGAGAGAGAAAACAGGGAGAGCTCTCTGCATTCCACAAACTTCCGTTTCCTCTCAGCTTCCCAAACAGCAATGCTCTTTGTGCTTTCTTCTTTGCCCACATCTGTTGCTTGCCACTATGTCAAGCAGGGTCCCTGCTAAACCACTTTGGGAACTTCTGAGCCTGAATCTCCTTGTTAGCAGTGTCTGTGCAGTGGGAAATATGGAGTTCAGCTGAATATAATCTGCCTTTCAGAGAAGAGTGGTGGAATTTTGCTGTCTTAGAAACCCACCTCACAAAAGACAAAAAAAAAGAATGTCTCCATAATAGCCATCAAGTGAAAATCCATTTGCCTATTCAGTGCAGTTGTCTAAGCCCAAGGTGGAGAGATGGGAGACTTTGGTTATTATCCCTGTGCCACCCACCAACTATGAGCCCTTGTTTTCATTCCAAAGATATTTAATGAGCAGCTAGTAGATGCTGAATACTTAGAGGCCAAGTACACAGAAATGAAAAAATAAAGCTCCTCTGGCTCTCAAGGAGCTAAGAGGTTATAAGACAACACAGACACACAAGCAGATAAAGACAGTACAACATAAAGTGGAGGCGTCCCACAGCTGAAGGTCTTTCCAGGGGAGAAAACTAAACCCAGTGCTGGTGTCTTCAGAGTGCTGTGGAAATACAGAGCCTGCGCACCCGTGAAGCCAGTCCTGTCGACAGAGATCCTCTTAGTTGCATAGTTTCCCTCCTAACAGGGGTATGCCCACAAGTGGGGACAAGTGGGTGCAGAAATGGAAACTCAGCGACCTTGGAGTGAGATCAGACAGGAGAAGCCATGAGATAAGAGAAACATAGAGCAAAGAAGTCAGTGGCTACAGCAAGAAGTAGCACTAGGACGGAGGACAAGCTGAGGCATGCGGATGCCAGAGGGGCCTCCACACACGAGAGAGATGGCCGACCGTCATGATAGCTGTTTCCAGAATGGCAGTGAACTGTTTCCTCATAGCCTGAGGCCCAGCCTCACAGCCAGAGAGAGGCTTTACTCTCTCTTTCCTCACTAGTTTGAACTCCCATAACCTGAGGGCAACAGCAAAATGGGACAAAACAAATCCAAATATGTGAAAGTGTTTTACATGCTTACAAAACATCACACTTTATGCAAGGGAGACTTGCAGCTGGAAGACGCCACTAACAGCCAAAACAGACAAAATTAGTCCCACAGGTGGGTGAGGACATAGGCACAGGCTACTCTCGGCTGTGCTGTCTGCACCTTTCAGAAGTGAAAAGCGTTAGCCGCTCAGTCGTGTCTGACTCTGTGATCCCATGAAGTGTAGCCTGCCAGGCTCTTCTGTCCATGGGATTTCCCAGGCAAGAATATCGGGGTGGGTAGCCATTCCCTTGTCCAGGGGATCTTCCCAACCCAGGGATCAAACTGGACTCTCCTGCATTGGCAGGCAGATTCTTTATCATCTGAATACTAAGGAAACACCTTTCAGAGACTCTCCCCAAAGTATATTATTGTGCCAGCAAGCCCCTGCCTGCTTCTCAGACATGATCTCTGCTAAAACAGGGAGCACTGACTCCTTGATAACTGCATGGCAATAACTCGAGGGTTGGCCAGCCCCTCCTCTGCTATTCCTCAACTTACTTTTTGTGCTAAGCACTTGGGCCAATCAGTTTTGTTTTTCTCAACCCGTAGCATCCCACCAATAATTACAGATTAAACAGCAGTCATTTCCTCCCCACCAATAACCCTAATATTCTAGCTCTCTATGAAGATAATTAACCTTCTTAAGAAAAGTACCCTAGGAAGATTTCCTCAACACAATAGACAATTACCTTCATTAATTACCTTTTTCTTTTATTCTGGTATTAGTGTTCAGGCTGGTCCTCTTGTATAGAATAGTGACGGCTGCTCCACGTGACACGCTCTCCATCCTAAATCTCATATGATAGTCATTTTCATCCCCAGCATGCTTCCAGAAAGTGCCTATATTCTTGCTACTTAGCAATTGATTTCGGAGACCTCCCAAGCAGCAAACAGTTCAGCAACCTGTAACACAGATCAGATGTGCCTCTCCAGTGTCCTGATGAGAGAAGAAGGAAAGTGACCTGGTGGTCAAGGTCTTGTAGCAAGGTACATTCCCTCCCTTTAGCATAGGAAATAGGCAACTGCATTCCAAAATCCCAGCATGACTTTGCTCAGTAATTCCCTCTGTGACATTTCCTGAGTGTTCACTCTGCACTGGTCCTCTGCTAACCAGGGCCATTCAGCTATGAAGAAGAGGAAAGAAGACCACAGCAAGTCTGTCACACAGGGATGGAATCAACCAGCCTGACTGCTAAAAGTGATTTTTTTTTTTTATCCATTCTTCAGGAAGCTATCTAGCAGACGCTTGTATCAGGCCCCTGAAGGACCTGCTGAAATTCCACTTTTCTGATGAGCACTCCTCCAATCCACACCCATGGGAATGAAATTCCCTTCAACAAAGAGTTTGTGCTGCCACAAAAGCCTGTCCGCATTTCTGCCTTCCATTAGAATCACTGGGTGCGATAAGGATGGTTTCCCACCCCACTCTGCATCCCCTACAACGGTCCCTGGTACACACTAGGCTCTTCACCAGTGCTTATTAAATTCAGTTTACACAAGATGTATGAGGCACCTAAGAGGATGAGGTGGGATTACTGTCACATCTAGTCGTGTCTGCTAAATGATGAAAATGATGAAAGCAACAACAGCGAAAGTCATTCTTCTGAAGAGCTCTCTGTGTCTGTGCATCTCCTAAGGCACAAGCAGATGTGTCCCTGGTTTGCTAGGGCTCTTCTAAGGAGAGTCATGCTCCTCCTTCCGTGTTTGGATAATATCATTGAGAGCTATCGCATCTATCCTGTTGTCTAAGCTGCTGAGCAAGCCTCTAAGATAGGCACCAAAAGGATGCTTATTCCTATTTTACCAAGATCGGACAGAGGATGTGACTGCCCCAGATCCAAGGCTAAGTAACTTGTAGAGCCTGGACTCAAACTCTCCAGTCTTGGTTTGGAGTTGTTGGCAGTGAACAGACCCATTTACTGTTGCAAATCATAATAATTATAGAAAGCCAAGAATCAACAGAGCTGTTATTAAAGATAGGCTTGTTTTCACCTTCAAATATATTTTTTGGTAACTCACCTAATAGTTGATTTGTATGAATCTAATCTGGGATATATATTTGTTAACTGTCTGTAATAAACAGACACAGTTGCACCATCATGCAAAGAACCCAGGTGAAGAAGGGTTTACTAAGGCTCATTTGCATTCAGCTATCAAAATAAGATATGAAAAGTACCTCACGGGAGAAATCAGAACTTTTGAATACTGATATTTCACAAGTCAGTGATTCCTAATAATTCTAGAGACACTGATGCCTGTCTATATCTGCAACTGCTCTTCATCCTCACTTATATTTAGTTGGAGAGGATGCTGATGAATAAATGAGAGCAAATTGCAACCGACACAATACCTGTTCAGGTTTATGCTCCAGTAGCTTGAGGACAATTTGTGGCCAAGGTTTTTTTTTATTGATCATGCCAAGGCTCCAACCTACTTGAGTTTAGAGGAACTTTGTGGCTCAGCTTTATAATATGCAAAAAGGAAAAAAAAAGAAAAAACCACTGGAAATGCAAATAAGATAAGCTATTACATTTTAAATGAAATTAGTAAATGTCATTTATATCTTTTTCTAATAATTAGAAACCAGGTATAAATTTCAGCAGTCTTTTGATGAATGTTTCATTATTTCTTTCCTACTAGAAGGTATTGAGGTGGAGGTGTATTTGTCACCATATATGTTTTGAGTACCATTTTCCTCTCACTTCCTCTGCAGTTTAGCAGACTATTTTCCCCATGGGAATTTAAAAAAAGAGAGTTGTAAGCTAGAATTAATTTCCCTACCATGCATCTGTCAAAAGGGGAAACCTTTTCCCTCCTCTCCATTCTGATGGCTCCTTCAGGGTTGGGAAGGGAGCTACAAAGGTGGGAAACCCTGACCCCCAGCATCCCTCCCTGCCAGAGTAGAGTGACTTCTCAGATGGACCATTGGAAGTGGAGTCGTGGCCTGTGCATTTTTCCAATTCTCTCTCTTTCCAGTCTGCCCTCAGAGTATATGTTCTCGATTGCTCTTCCTCATTGTAAACATGGCAACCAAGACCTTGGACTTGTAGGAGGCCACTCTGGTCCAGCACCACTGGTGACAAGATGGGTAAATCAACACAACCCTGAATTCGGTATCAGAAAGTCCGTTCTCCCAGAGACATAAACCACACCCTCCCAAGAGGATGAGTGAGACGCCGGGGCCACAGTAGGTACGGCAGTCACTTCCTCCTCAGGATCGCCCTGGACCCTCCGTACCCATCACCTGGCTGGACACCTCAAAGGCGCCCATTTTTCATGCAGTGAGTTAGAGCAGAAGTCAGGGTAAGAACTGAGGGGTCCTGATTTGGGGCCTCTTGTGCCATGCTGCCTCTCTGGTCATGAAGAAACACACTCCATTTGGTAAAACCTCACACACATGTGCCACCTGGGGCGTATCCCACACACGAGACTTCTGGTTCATCCCACCCACCAGCAGAAACCACACTGGGTGCCACAGAAGCTGACTTTCCCACCAAGCTCTTCTTTCTCAGGGAATCTTGCAAGTACCACACAGCCCCTCTTCCCCCACGTTTACGACCTCCTGCTGAGGTAATACCACCCCCCGCACCCCCACCCCAGCCATTTTTCTTTGACTTGTGCAAACGCAGCCTCCCTGGCTTTCTCCTCCTATCCCTTCTCCAGCTCTCTCCTATTCACCACTGGAAAATCTCTCTTCTGCCCTCTTTCCTCTTCATCAACTCTGGCATGAGCCCTAAACCACCCTCTCAGACTGACAGACCTAAGCACAAGACTGATGACACCCTGAGTGGAAGGCAAAGGGAGCCTTGCGTTTTGTAGTGCAATGAGCATTACAAGAAGCCTTTTTCATCAGCCCCTTAAAGTCCTTGGAAATGCCTAGAAATTACTTTAGTGATTCTACACAAGTCCTGCCACTACTCTTACCTTCTGTTTTCCTTCTATACCAATGAACCACCTAAAAACTCAAACAAACATACTACCCTAGATTTTAAATTACTAGAATGGGTTTTACTATTTTTAACACAAACATATCATGTATCAGTTATATGATGGGGCACAGAGACAGTAGGGAGATGGGCTGGGACCCTACTTACCACTGAAGCATCATCCAGGAAGCATGCCCTGGGCTCCAAGGAACCATCTCATGGGGAAGCTGTCCATGCCTCATAATCCTTGTAGGATTCCTCAAGGAGCTCTGTGATGGAATTGAAACATGAAAATGTGCAGGCTAATCATTTTGAACAATATGGACTCTCTTTTCAAAAAAAAATGGTGATTTACTGAATTCAATCAAATAATTTTTACCAGGGTGGAAGGAAATATATATATACATCTTGGAGGGCTGTTATTTCATGTTGGGCTCTACGTTTCACTCTGATCTGGAGTGTTCTTGATCTTTCTGCTTGAAAGACTTCCAGGCCAAGAGGATACACTGGAAGAGCCATCAGCACACCTGCTCTTCCACCACTCTCATCAAGAGTGACACAGGAAGTCAGTATCTGTGGTGGCTGTGCTAAGTCCCTTTGTTGCCACACCTATTTTGCAGCATGCAACAGGGCTCTTAGCAGGATATGGATTACACAACAACAGAGGTTATTAGGAAAACTTACAAAGCAAAGGTCAGCAGTGGAAAGCATGTGGACCAGTCTCTTACTTTTCCATGGAGAGGCATACCAGAGCCAGGATACCCAGCTAGATTTGCCATGGCTGCACAGTCCCTTTTAAAGATCATGTTTGAGAGCATACTTGGGGGCAAGGAGGTTAATTGTGGACTGTGTGGATGCCAGGCTGTCTGGCTTTTATATGCCAGTGAATTTCAGTGTTTACAGGAATTTCCTAAGAAAGTTAAGTGTGTAGCACCTGCAAACCTTGGGGATCATAAGAACCTGGGTTCAGAGGCAGCACCTCCTATCAAGAAGAAGAAACCTTCCAGATCTGATTGGAAGCTGACTTTGGGTGCAGTTCCTACTGCTGGGAGAGGGGAAGTCTCTGGTCCCAGTGAATTAATTGTCTGGGCAAAACAGTGAGTTCCAAGGGATATTTTTAGGGAATCCTGTTAGTTGGACCAGAGTGGGATGCTAAACATAGTCAAAAATCTGACTGCAGGTCAATCTAATTGTTTGCCAGATTCGGTGCCCATTCCATTTTCAGAGTCACCTTTGAAAGTCATCATGTCTATAACTTCCGTTCCATCTTCCTGCCCATTGCCCTTCCTCATAGGTTCATTATCTCATGACTGGCCTACTACACTCTCTCCTAATTCTTCTTCCTCTTTCCAGACTCTCCTAAACATGATTTATCTTGTATATAGAAAAGCCCTGAAGTACAGCCCTGACCTTGTTACCTGCATCAGTCAGGATAGGTTAGGCTATGCCACAGGAACAGACAAACCCAACGTTACAGTGACTTGAAATGATGAAGGCTTATTTCTCACTCTCACTGCAGACCCATCTTTGGCAGCTGAGGATTCAGCTCTATGTCATTATTGTCCCTACTCTGAGACCCAGGCCGATGAACCAGCCACCATGTAAAACACTGCAGAGACTGTGGAAGAGAGAGGAGAGAGCTCCAGAGGGCTGCTCTATTCATTAATAGATCCATGTCTGCCTGGAGGTGGCAAAGGCCATCTCCTCTCATGGCTCACTGGTAGAACTGATCTCATGGCCTCATCCACAGCTGGCCAGGAAGTACAATTCTACCACATATCTCGAAGGAGTGGACCCAGGAATATTCAGTGAACAGCACTGATGGCTGTTTCATTGTGTGTGCATGCATGCTCGGTTACTCTAGTTGTGTCCAACTCTTTGCAACCTTATCACTAAGTTGTGTCCGACTCTTTGTGATGCCATGGACTGTAGCCCTCCAGGCTCTTCTGTCCATGGGATTCTCCAGGCAAGAATACTGGTGTGGGTTGCTATGCCCTGCTCCAGAAGATCTTCCGGACCCAGGGATCGAACATGAATCTCTTGTGTCTCCTACATTATAGGTGGATTCTTTACCACTGAGTCATTGGGTAAGGCCCCCAAATTTTCATTACTCTTGCTTAAAGAGCAAGCAAGCAAAAAATAAGCTGATAACTTCCTATGGTTTTCAGAAGAAATGCAAAATGTCTTGGGTTTCAAGATCTTCCATCTTCTCATCTAACAAATTACTAAGCCAGCAATATGTCCCACGTTTTTCATCACATTGCACAGATAATAAACTACTTATATTTAGCTCTATGGATGGGCCTCATGGCTTGTGTCCCGGGTCACGTGCCTTTGCTCCTGCTGTTCCTCTCGTCAAATTCTAGCCATTTCTTCAGGCCAGATTCAAATGACATTCCTTCTATGAAGCCTCCTACAACTCTCCCAGCCAGAATCAACTCCTTTATGTAATATCTTTACAAGGGCCCAATCCGTGCCTCTTAATGGTATATAACACAGTGTCTCTTCTATTATAAAGAATAGTTATAATTCAGTCATAAGGCTAAAAGAGACTTAAAAGAGCACCTGATCCTTTTTCTTTTCATTTTTATTGTTTATTTATTTATGGCTGCCCTGGGTCTTTGCTGCTGCTCACGGCTTTCTCTGGCTGGGGTGAGCAGGCCTCTCACTGTAGCGGCTTCTCTGGAGGCAGAGCATGGACTGCAGGCACACTGGCTTCAGTAGTTGCGGCACGTGGGCTTAGTTTCCCCACAGCATGTGGGGTCATCCTGGACCAGTGATCGAACCCATTTCCCCTGCTTTGGCATGCAGATTCTTAACCTGGGGGCCACCAGCAAATTCCGAGAAAACCTAATTCTTAAATCTTCCACACACCACTGCCAAGCCTTTTGTCATCTGTTTAAAAATTTACAGTGTGAGGGAACTCACTACCTCCCTGGTAGCCCGTTTACCCTTCCAAACGTGAACAGCTCTATTTAAAAAGCAACAGAGTCCACTTTAACCCAATCACCATGTGAAGTGAGGGCCCACATGCCTTATTTCCAAACAAGGTTAAGAATAGGAAATGTTTTCTTAAGTAGGAAGGAAAGCAGCAAAGGACAGTTCAAGTTTAATTTCTAGATGCTGTTCAGAGCCTCCTTGGCTTCTGGACTGTGATGTGGATAATCTCCTACGAGACTGAGAGGAATGGAAAGACACCAATGCAATCTCCCCGCCTTGCTAACCGGGAAGCTCAAGGGTACCTTTCACACAGCTGTGCTGGTGGAAGCGTTTAGACTCGCAGCTGCGTGATCCCGGACAGACGTGGCTGTATCACATCTCACTGTCAGACTGTCAGCCTTAACTTCCAGGAATGCCACAGGACATGCCCTGGGTGCCCAGCAGAGCAGTGGAGGGAGCTGCAAAAGACCTTCCCTTAGTAGTAACAGTAGTGTAGTGTTAGTCCCTCAGTCATGTTCGATTCTTTGCAACCCCATGGACTGTAGCCCACCGGGCTCCTCTGTCCATGGGATTCTCCAGGCAAGAATACTGGAGTAGGTCGCCATTTCCTTCTCCCTTATCCCTAAGCAAACATGAGGGGAAAGTCCTCTCTAACTACACAGATTTCTGATCCTGCGCAGTATGACTTCTGATGCAAAATACACCACTTCTGTCTAGAAAGCAGCCTTAAAAATGTTCTAATTCCTTCTCCAGTTGTCCCATGGAAAAGCACAGTCCTAGAAAAGAACAGTGTTTAGAATCACTGCATCTTATTTGCCATGTGGCCCTCAAGAAGTCACTTTCATGAGTCTCACCTATAACACGGGGCAAGTAATAGTTTCTGAGATTGCAATAATGATCAATGACAAACAAAAAGTGCCACACCCTGGCCTGACAATGCATCTTAGTTCTTTGTAGCCTTGCTTCTGAACTTCCCTGGTGGGTCAGACGGTAAGAGCGTCTGCCTGCAATGTGGGAGACCTGGGTTTTATCCCTGGGTCAGGAGGATCTCCCTGGAGAAGGAAATGGGGCAACCCACTCCAGTACTCTTGCCTGGAAAATCCCATGGATGGACAGAGGAGCCTGGCGTACTGCAGTCCATGGGGTCGCAAAGAGTTGGACACAACTGAGCAACTTCACTTTTAGACTAGAGCTCCCTGAGCCCTGTACCCAGTGAGTCCAGCGAACTCTGCACTGTTGAGGCCCCAGGCCAGCCCATCTCCATGTGCTCTCCTCTCCACCAGGTGAGGAGTTCACAGGCACCTAAGAGTCATGGTCAGCTTCTAGACCATCCTCCAAGAACCTAGGACTCCAGAATTCTCTGCCCACATTGTCTTGAACCTTTTGCTAGGACCTTGCTTTGCAAGGAATCTCCTGTGGAGGACAAAGTGCTAGCATGTGTACTCCTAGGCCGAGAGGCAACTGTGTGCAGAGTGCCACAGATGGGCTGGGGTGGGGATTGGATTGTGGGTGGATCTTGGTCATGAGGCTGAGCCCTTGCATAGTAAGTACATGTCAGCCACTCACCCTCACTTGCATTAGCAAGCAGGGGTGAGGAAAGGAGGAGGTGGACAGCAAGTCAAGACCCTCATTTTGTATACTTGCTTTAGACTTGACAAATGCTTTGGGGTAGTGTTTCTCACTCTTCCTCATTTCTAGTCTTAATCTGAGCTAATGTAATCTAGTGGCTGATTCCAAAGCTACAATACTTCTTTCCTCTTCATGGCTGAAAACTATTCTAAGTCTAAACTACATGATGTGTATCCATTCAGTCATTGATGGACATTTGGTTATTTTCACCTTTTTAAAAAAATTTAAATTTATTAATTTATTTGGCTGTGCCAGGTCTTCTTTGCAGCCTGTGGGATCTAATTCCCTGACCAGGGATGGAACCCAGGTCCCCTGCATTGGGAGCATGGTGTATTACCCACTAGACCTATTTTCACCTTTTGACTATTGTCAATAATGCAGCTATGGACATGGGTGTACAAGTATCTGTCTGAGGTCCCTGTTTTCAACTGTTTGAGGTAATATACCTAAGAAATGGAATTGCTAAATCATATGGTAATTTTGTGTCTAACTTGCTGTGGAACCTCCTTACCCATAGTAGCTGAACCATTTTATATTCCCACCAGCATTATATGAGTATTCCATCTCTATACAAGCTCGCCAACACTTGTTATTTTCCATTTGGTTGTTTTGTTTTCTGGGTTTTTTTTTTTATTATAATCATTCTAGTGGGTGGGAAGTGATATCATATTGTGGTTTTGATTTGCATTTCCCTATCGACTAATAATATTGATCATCTTCTCATGTGCTTATTGACTATTTATATAACTTCTTTGGAGCTGGGTCAGGGATGACTTTCAATAAGATAACTACCATTCTAGGGATAATGAAAGGAAAGGAAAGCTAAGAATAGCTTAAAATGACTACTACTCCCAGGGTACTTCTGGGGTCTCTAACAGAGCCAGTCCCCCATTTTGCCCCTGGCCTTCCTCTCTGAGGCTTCCCTGGGCAAGCCCCACACCAACAGAACCACTCAGGCATCTCCATGCCTTGGAGTCTGAACCCACGACACTACTTGCTACTCATTACCCACTGAACTATCCTCCCCTCTCTTCATGCACATAAACACATCCTATTTTCATTTTCCTCCCAAGGATAATGTAACAGCCACTGGAACTTGGATTCCCTCTGTGGGGCAGCCTCAACCCATGGTGTGTGGTTTGGTCTAGGGCCTCAACAAAACTAGCTCATGGAATGCAAGCTGCACACCCTACAAAAGTGAGAATACCAGGGATAGGGAAGTAAGGGGCCACCACGGAACATGCAGGTAGGCTGCTCTGGTCTCACCCTTGCTTCTTTCAATCTCTGCACACACAACTCGCAGTACAAAGAAAGGAGCCACAAAGAGAAAATGGCCAACACCCCTTTTCTATTCATTTACCACATGGGGAAACTGAGGCTTGAGTAGTGACATTCCCAAGGTCACAGCTCAACACAGGTCTGCAGCTTGGGTCTTCAACTTCCCAGACTTTGCTCCTGGAGCCCAATCAGCTCAGCTCAGCTCAGCAGAGTCGCTCAGTCATGTCCGACTCTTTGCAACCCCATGAATCACACACGTCAGGCCTCCCTGTCCATCACCAACTCCCGGAGTCTACACAAACCCATGTCCATTGAGTCGGTGATGACATCCAGCCATCTCATCCTCTGTGTCCCTTTCTCCTCCTGCCCCCAATCCTTTCCAGCATCAGGGTCTTTTCCAATGATTCAACTCTTCACATGAGGTGGCCAAAGTATTGGAGTTTCAGCTTCAACATCAGTCCTCCCAACGAACACCCAGGACTTATCTCCTTTAGGATAGACTGATTGGATCTCCTTGCAGTCCAAGGGACTTGCAAGAGTCTTCTCCAACACCACAGTTCAAAAGCATCAATTCTTTGGTGCTCAGCTTTCTTCACTGTCCAACTCTCACATCCATACATGACTACTGGAAAAACCATAGCCTTGACTGGACGGACCTTTGTTGGCAAAGTAATGTTTCTGCTTTTCAATATGGTATCTAGATTGGTCATAACTTTCCTTCCAAGGAGTAAACATCTTTTAATTTCATGGCTGCAATCACCATCTGCTGTGATTTTGGAGCCCCCAAAAATAAAGTCAGCCACTGTTTCTACTGTTTCCGCATCTATTTCCCATGAAGTGATGGGACCAGATGTCATGATCTTAGTTTTCTTGAGCTTTAAGCCAACTTTTTAGCTCTCCTCTTTCACTTTCATCAAGAGGCTTTTTAGTTCCTCTTCACTTTCTGCCATAAGGGTGGTGTCATCTGCATATCTGAGGTTATTGATATTTCTCCCAGTAATCTTGATTCCAGTTTGTACTTCTTCCAGCCCAGCATTTTTCATGATGTACTCTGCATATAAGTTAAATAAGCAGAGTGACAATATACAGCCTTGATGTACTTCTTTTCCTATTTGGAACCAGTCTGTTCCATGTCCAGTTCTAACTGTTGCTTCCTGACCTGCATACAGGTTTCTCAAGAGGCAGGTCAGATGGTCTGGTATTCCCATCTCTTTAAGAATTTTCCACAGTTTAGTGTGATCCCCACAGTCAAAGGCTTTGGCATAGTCAATAAAGCAGAAATAGATGTTTTTCTGGAACTCTCTCGCTTTTCGATGATCTAGCAGATGTTGGCAATTTGATCTCTGGTTCCTCTGCCTTTTCTAAATCCAGCTTGAACATCTGGAAGTTCACGGTTCACGTATTGCTGAAACCTAGCTTGGAGAATTTTGAGCAATACTTTATTAGTGTGTGAGATGAGTGCAATTGTGTGATAGTTTGAGCATTCTTTGGCATTGCCTTTCTTTGGGATTGGAATGAAAACTGACCTTTTCCAGTCCTGTGGCCACTGCTGAGTTTTCCAAATTTGCCGGCATATTGAATGCCACACTTTCACAGCATCATCTTTCAGGGTTTGAAGTAGCTCAACAAGAATTCCATCACCTCCACTAGATTTGTTCGTAGTGATGCTTCCTAAGGCCCGCTTGACTTCACATTCCAGGATGTCTGGCTCTATGTGAATGATCACACCATCATGATTATCTGGGCCATGAAGATGTCTTCTGTACAGTTCTTCTGTGTATTCTTGCCACCTTGTTTTAATATCTGTTATGTCCATATCATTTCTGTCCTTTATCGAGCCCATCTTTGCATGAAGTGTTCCCTTGGTATCTCTCATTTTCTTGAAGAGATCTCTAGTCTTTCCCATTCTGTTGTTTTCCTCTATTTCTTTGCATTGATCACTGAGGAAGGCTTTCTTATCTCTCCTTGCTATTCTTTGGAACTCTGCATTCAGATGGGAATATCTTTCCTTTTCTCCTTTGCTTTTCACTTCTTTTCCTTTTCACAGCTATTTGTAAGTCCTCCTCAGACATCCATTTTGCTTTTTTGCATTTCTTTTCCATGGGAATGGTCTTAATCCCTGTCTCCTGTACAATCTTACAAGACTCTGTCCATAGTTCTTTGGGCACTCTATCAGATCTAGTCCCTTAAATCTGTTTCTCACTTCCATTGTATAATCATAAGCAATTTGATTTAGGTCATACCTGACTGGTCTAGTGGTTTTCCCTACTTTCTTCAATTTAAGTCTGAATTTGGCAATAAGGAGTTTATGATCTGAGCCACAGTCAGCTCCTGGTCTTGTTTTTGCTACTGTATAGAGCTTCTCCATCTTTGTCTGCAAAGAATATTATCAATCTGATTTCAGTATTGATCATCTGGTGATGCCCAGGGGTGGCAACCAAGGGGAGCAACCCCACATTCAAGGAGTGGCAGTTGCGTGGGCACCGGAGGGCCAAGAGGAGCTACTCTTTGTTCAAGGTCAGGAGGGACAGCCAGGAGGAGATACCCCTCGTCCAAGGTAAGGAGCAGTGGCTACGCTTTGCTGGAGCAGCTGTGAAGAGATACCCTGTATCCAAGGTAAGAAAAACCCTAGTAAGACAGTAGGTGTTGCGAGAGGCCATCAGAGGGCAGACAAACTGAAACCATAATCACAGAAAACTAGCCAATCTGATCACACAGACCACAGCCTGGAGTCCAATAGGATACAATAAATATATAGACATTCTTATGCCAACATCACCAGTTCAGTTCATGATTTGAGTCAAGGTGCGTTTTCTCTATGCCTTGATTTCCTCACTACAAAAGAGGCTGGTAGTAACTGTCCTTCCTCTCCCCCAGCAGAACTAGTGTGTGTGTGTGTGTGTGTGTGTGTGTGTGTGTGTGTGTGTGTGTGTGTGTGTGTGTGTGTGTACATGCTTTGAGTTCACTGGGCAAGGAGCTATATAAATATATGTGTGTGTTTGTACTTACTCTTTTCTTCTTCCTGACCTAGTTGAAGTGGAGAACCATTTTGGGACTAGGTGAAAATGGCAGTGCTAATTCTCCCTGCTTTTCCCTGGGTGGTCTAGCCTAACCTTCCTAGGTAAAATGAATCCCTTTAACTCTGAAAAAGGAAGTAGACATTGTTCCGTCAGGAGCATTCAAGCCTTCCCCAGGTGTGAGCCCACAGCCACAGGTCTACCTTCCGGGCCTGGGGTCGTGTCACTGAAAGTGAAGCTGGGGGAAGAGCAACCTGGTGACTTGTGAGGAGCCCGACTGACACCCAGAGACCAGGGTTCAAGGACACATGGGCCACCCAACAGCAAGACTGAAACCTTGAACAAGTTACTCCTTTGCGTAGGGCCTCAGTTTTTCCATCAGTAAAAAGCAGGAGCTAGATTGGACTGGCATATTTCAGTTTTTTAACAGCAAAAATCCTCTTTAAAGATGAAATCTCCTTCAGGACTCCAATGCTATCTAAAAGCAGATAAAAGTGGAACCTGTCTGTAGAGACCCTCCCCCATCCTCACCTGGAAAGAAGGTTCAGCCTTAGCTCGCTGGGGTGAACCTCTTCTAATTATTTGTATAGTTCAAGGTCATGAGAGTAACTAGACAGATTCAGAAAAAAAACAAAAAAACCCCACTAACCCAAATAGGGTGGTAGGATGATAAGGACAGGGGTCTGGAGAGACAGTAAGGGGCCAGAGTGCAGAAGGTTTGGGCCCTGATGGAGTTCTGAGACCCCAGCCTGCTTTTTCATCTCAAATTGCCCAAGAGGAAACTGAGGCCAGATGGCTAAGGTATAAACTTTGTAACTTTTTGACCCAGGAAGTTTTGAGAATCATAACAAGGAAATGATTATAGCATGCTTTGAGCTCTTCGGAGACAAGCGGTATTTAAATACAAGGTATTATTACCTCCACCGAGTTCTCTTTTGATTACCACTGTGCTTGAAAATGTGGGCAGACCACTTTTATTTTTTAAAACTCAGGTGTTTAAAAAAATATTCACATATACAATACCTACCCTAGCCCCCTCACAAGTTAATTCTCAGCTTCCTTGTCACAGGATAATTTAAATGTTCAAAGAGATATTATACTAGCTTTATCAGCTAAATTGGCAGTCCCTGATTCAAGACGTCTTTCCCTGCCAGCTCATTCCCCTCCCATTATTTGAAGGACTGTTAAATCAAGAGTGAAACAATATTATGTTGGGAGTTTTAAATGTCAGTACCAAATATCTTTCAACAGAGGTACAAAGTAGGAACTCATTTACCATAGACTCTGGATAAATCAGGTGAACCTCGGCATATTTCGTTCCTTGATACAGGGCTTGCTGTGGAACTTCAGAAGTCAACTTCCCCAAATTCAGAATGTTTTTCTTTCAGAATGGAGAAGCTTGAACTCTCAGCTAATATTGTGCTCACAGGACTTAAAATCAAGCCCTGGTTTTACTGTGCATGGGTGGGTTGACCTCTGCAAATCTTTTCACTTCTCTGGTCCTCAGTTTTCTCCTCTGTAAACTGGGATCATCTCCCTGCCCTGCCTAATTCACAAGGCTGCTCTGAGGATCAAAATGACATGACACCAAGTGACCAGCCTGAGTGGAGGCTCAGAGCACAAGCACCGAGTGGAACCAGATCAGACCTTGATGCAAATCCTGGTCCTACTTACTAGCTGTGTGACCTTAAATAAGTTGCTTATCTGCTCTGAATCTCATTAAAGAGGCTATTTATATCATTTTCCTCATCAGGTTCTTTTGGAGATTTAAAGCCTCCATCAGAGTGAAAGCTCAATCAGTGTGGGCATTTATTAAAAAGCTGTAACTCTCCCTGTGCCCAAGGGGTTACTGTTGTTTCTCTCTAGTGCTGTTTGCAGTGCACTGCAGACCTAAAGATAACTATACATCTATTGTCTCCGAACCGCCTCGGTGCTCTTACTCAAAGGAAAGGAAAAAGGAAATACACTGTGGCCCAGAATGGGGCTCCAGAGAAATCCAAAATGAGCTGTGGTCTAAAAGTGACTTCTCTCCAAGCCTATTTTTAACCAGCTGTGAACTTCTCTAATACGCAAAAAGTGATGCTGGGCTCCCTGAATAGCTCGGCTGACGAGCTGCTGCCCACTTCTGCTACTATGTGAATTTATGGAGTTCTGGTCTCACACTTCATTAAAGAAATAAATGGTGGTGCTGAGACAGGGGGCCAGACACTTATAACTCTTTTCCCAATCTCCCAGTTATAAATCTCAGTGCTTCATTCACTGGAGAGGCACAACTGAAGAGACGTTATCACCTGATCCTTTGTAGTGAGCTCTCATCTTTTCAAGTTGCTTGCAACAGATAACTTTATTAAAAGATCACCAAACAAAAGGCCTGGCCCAAAGTACATGCCCAGCTTTGTTGAGAATGCTTTCAGTTGCAAATTACAGAAAGCTCAACTACTGCCAACTTAAACAAGTGGAAGTTTCTTTCTCTCACATGAAATATGCACAAGAAGATGACTGCTGGTGCTGGCTGAGAGGCTCAATAAAGTCATCACAACTCTATTAAGTTGAAAGTTTCTGCCCTTTTTCCTCGTAGTTACATTCTGACTGCAGCAGCTATGACCATCATATATATAATCCAGCAAAAATAAAGAGGAAAGGAAAACGGTGGTATTCGTGTCAGGGAGTCAAAATATGTATAGCAGTCCTGCAGCAATTTTACTCTTATTGGCTAGAATTGGGTCAAATGGCTATTCTTGCTTGGAACGTGATCAGGAATAAGAGTTTAATCAACCAAGGGTGTCTGCCAGAGCTCCCAGTAAAGGTCTTCTGTATGCAGAAACAAAAGTGAATGACTGAATGACTAAAGAAGCAAATGAATGAATGTTTGACAGAGATCCTCTCCTAAACTGATTCAGTTCACCTGTTATTTTTTCTGATCTCCTACTCAGGCGTCAAACATTCCCATTCCCTTGCTAGCTCTCCAATGTCCCATAAAATCTTTTTTTCTTTCTATATTTAATTTTCTACTCACTTGTCTATTAACTAGTATGTAGGCCCCTTAGTGGCAAAGTGTGTGTCTTATTCACCACGAGTGCAGTGCCTAGAATGTATTAGCTAATCTATAAATAATTGTTCCTATATTTGTTGAATGTGCTCTCAAAAAAAGTTCCAGAAAATAAAAGTGACTGATTGCTCAGCACACACATATTTGTAAAGCCTTTTAAATCCCCTCTTTTGAATTGGTCTATCTAAAAAAAAAAAAAAGAGAGAGTTGTTTCAGTGACATAGTCAATTAAGCATGAGAATATATTCATGTGGTTTCCCTTGTAAATCAAAGACTTCACAGAAATTATTTTTATTTTCTTTAGTCTAAAGTATTGCATATTAATTTTCAGCATTAAATCTGTTCCTGGTTCTGAAATCTTTGATCTGAACAAGGAGTGGTGCATCAAAACCAAAGAAGTATTAAAAACAAAAATTCATAAAAGAACACTATAGTTAGGGTGTTAGGGAGATTAAGGCACTCAGTGATGGGGCAGTTCAGTTCAGTTCAGTCCAGTCACTCAGTAGTGTCCAACTCTTTGCAACCCTATGGACTGCAGCACGCCAGGCCTCCTGTGCATCACCAACTCCCAGAGTTTACTCAGACTCATGTGATGCCATCCAACCATCTCATCCTCTGTCCATCCCCTTCTCCTGCCCTCAATCATTCCCAGCATCAGCATCTTTTCAAATGAGTCAGTTCTTCACATCAGGTGGCCAAAGTATTGGGGTTTCAGCTTCAGCATCAGTCCTTCCAATGAATATTCAGGACTGATTTCCTTTAGGATGGACTGGTTTGATCTCCTTGCAGTCCAAGGGACTCTCAGAGACTTCTCCAACACCACAGTTCAAAAGCATCAATTCTTCGGCTGTCAGCCTTTTTTATAGTCCAACTCTCACATCCATACCTGACTACTGGAAAAACCATGACTTTGACTAGACACACCTTTGTTGGCAAAGTAATGTCTCTGCTTTTTAGTAAGCTGTCTAGGTTGGTCATAACTTATCTTCCAAAGAGCAAGCGTCTTTTAATTTCATGGCTGCAGTCATCTGCTTTGCTCTCTTTCCACTTGTGTTGCTTGAGATGAGATTCCTCAAGAAAGGAGAATAACGTAATTCTACCTCAGTTCTGACTTTTGGAGAACTCAGGCTAAGACAGAAAACAGCAAAAAAAAAAAAAAAAAAGTACTCACAAAGTACAATAGAAAAATAATCAAGGATATTTAGTGCAAGATTAATTGTGTTTGGAGGGAAAGGAGAGGTAGAAGGTTATTTAAATATTAGATGATTAATTCAATAGAGGTGCATCCATATAATGACACATACCATTCAACTATTAAAAACAATTAAGTGTATCTGCATATGCAAGGTAATTTGAGCAAGAATGCAAATGACCTAGCAGAGTGATCTCATTTGTTTAAATAAGATAAGGATCACTAAATGAATATGTCAGTAGGCTGAATCTCTTGCAACTGAGGGTGGCCATATGATAACATTTGACCAATAGAATGTAAGTGGGAGTGTTGTATAGCAGCTCCTGGTAACCTTGCTTGAAAGGTAACATATGTGTTCTATTTCTTCTGCTGTCCTGCTGCCTGGAATGTTAATGTGATGGTTGGAACTCTATCTAGCCACTATCATGGACCATGAATATAAGTTCTGTGCTATAGGGATGGCACAGAGGCAAGACTGAAGACAAAGGGCCACCAAGGACAGGAGGGCCTCTTGCCCAGTGAAAGTAGCTTGCATGCCAACTCACATATCATTTGCTTCTCTGTAGGGGCTGGCTGCAGGTGTCACAGCTTTATGCAAGAAAGCTGCACATCAGGCTGGCCCAACAGTACATCTTTCCAAATGTGCATCCTCTCTCTATATCTTGAATGCAAGGTATTCCTTCTTTCACAGGATAGAATTTTAAAAAAGAGCTTCTACTGGGGCTCTTTCTTTTCCCTCATCTCCAGACAAGAGGAAATCATTTCAGGCCAGGTCTATGGCCAAAGACAGGATAGAGCTTGCCTAGGTTCTTCTGATGGTCCTGGCTTTCATCAGAGATCTTCTCTAGGACCTTCGCTGGAGGGGTGATGTGTCTGTGGATGTATGTACACCTCCCTGGCCCAATTGACTCTGCTGTTGAGTCTGTTCTCCTAAGGTGGGCACCCTGGTGTTTTGAAAAGGAAACTCCTGCATCTGCCACCACTCCTGCTCCCATCTCCCCGTGAGGAGAGGCAGGTATTGGTAATCTGACACAGTCTACATGTTTTCACTAGCCAGAGTCCAAGACACGATTTAAAATAATTGCCTCCTCTACTCATCAATGACTCAAAAAACAGAGGTCCGGTGAGCCTGATAGTTTAGGGTGAGACCAGCGCTCCTGAGCAGATTATCACAATTCCTCTGGCAAGTATTGAACTGCCTTTGAATCCAACATTATTCCCTGAGGGGAGAAAAGTGAGTTTAACATCAACACACCAATAGCCAAGCAACCTTGAATTAATCATTTGTTCAGCAATTGCAATTACAAAGAATAATATCACAACTTTACAATTGCATTTTGTCTGAACAAATGAGTCAGTTCTCACTCATCCATTCTGTGAAAAATTGATAATGAACATTTCTTCCCAAGCTAGTTTCTTCCAGACCCCAAGCCAGCTCCATGCCCTGCTGCAGCAGATCTATGTGGAGGTGGCATTGGGGTTACCCACTCTTTGTTGTTGCTTTCAGTGGCTTTGCTCCCCCTCCCCCTGTCCTCCATGTGTGTGTGCAGAATGGGAAATTAACTACAATACTATTTCTACCTATCTTTCCTGCACCCCTACAGAATCCGCTTCAGACTGCTGCTGTGAACCAGACTCTGAAGCCAGCATGGGGAAGCGGAACCTCAGTCTCTCTCTATGATGCTAATTTGGGCAGTGCTCTCCCTACTCCCACTGCAGGGAAGGTCACCTGCCCTCACCTCTGCTTTCCACGTTCTTCCTCAGAGTGGCAGGAGAGAGGTCATGGCCCCACTCAGCTAGTTCTGGCCAGAGAGATCAGAAATGCTTTTGGAAAGCTTAGGGGAGGCAAAAAAACAAAAGGCAAGCGCCTTTGTCTGGAAGGATCCTAATAGGAAATGAAGCTTGACACGGGAGTGTGAAGTAGTAATAGAAAGAGATGAAAGGTGAGCCGGATCAGTTTGTTCTTCAACTACACACTTCATCTTTAGATTCTGTTCCCCTCCAGTGGCGACCTGGCAGCTGTCTTTTTTCTCCCCTTCATTTCTCTTTCTTCTTTTCTTGAAACACATCTTAGAAAGTGAAAGGCTTTCTAATGAGGCAAGACAAGCAAGACATTAGCCTCTAGCACCAATTTTAGCTCGGGCAGTTGAAAGCTTCCCAGTTAGTCAGTGAACACTACCTGCAGGGCCATCTGCTTGCCTTTTGAAATGTTTGGCCTTTGCTTTGAAACTTTTTTTCTGTATAACCAAGCATTCTCTTTACCAAAAGAGCTCTCTCTTGCGGAGGCTAGAGGTTGGGCTTTCTAAATTTTCCTTTGCTCTGGGCAAGAGAAGGAAACAACCTTTCCCAATTTGCAACACGCAGTCCTCCAGTGTATCTGGTTGGTTTGCCATTCACTTACTGAATGCCTGATGCATCCAGGATGCTGGAGGATAGAGAGACAGAGATGAGTTAGATGCTGTCCAGTGCTTTAAGAGTTTGGTCTGGTTGGACAGTTAAAGGCATGGCTGCAAATAACTTGATCTCACGATAGAAAGTGAATATGGTAGCCCTCATGGGGCAGGCACAGAAGAGGCGGGGGTAAGGAAGCATTCCTATTCGAAATATGTTAAATTTG
Organism: Antilocapra americana; assembly: GCA_007570785.1. Classification (NCBI taxonomy): domain Eukaryota; kingdom Metazoa; phylum Chordata; class Mammalia; order Artiodactyla; family Antilocapridae; genus Antilocapra; species Antilocapra americana. The sequence goes on from ML664161.1 coordinate 24,012,898, forward strand.
GGACTTCCCTGGCAGTCCAGTGGTTATGACTTGCCTATTTCACTGCCAGGACCTGGGTTCTGTACCTGGTCAGGGAACTAAGATCCCACAAGCCTCTCGGCTCAGTGAAATAAAATAAAATAAACATACTGAATCACTCCCCACTTACATTTCTAGTTAAGAATGATTTTGATTATTACTTTGTTGGTTATTTTGTTAGTTGGTGGGTAGGTAGGATGTGCAGAACCTCCGTCTATCTCTCAATATATATATACTTGTGTGTGTGTGGTATATTAAGATAGCACTGTATCTATAGACATAGATATATCTGTATCTATAGATATCTTTATATATGTGTATAGTATATATGTTTATATAAATATTCTAGACATACAGATATAACCAGGAACCATGGGAACTAACCTGATGCACTCATTCATTCATAAAAAGTTTTTGGACTACCTATAATTTGCAGGCACTGTGCTCTGATCATACAATGGTGAGCTTGTCTTTTTTTCTGAAAGTGATTCAATATTTTTACATATTATACTTCATTTAAAGGTATTGTAAAATACTGGCTATATTCCCTGTGAAATACAATATATCCTTGTAGCTTATTTATTTTATACCTACTAGTTGGTGCCTCTTAATCCCCTACCTATTTCTTGCCCCTTCCTCTTTCCCTCTCCCCATTGGTAACCACTAGTATATTCTCTGCATTTTTGAGTCAGTTTCTGTTTTGTTAATTCATTTGTTTTATGTTTTAGATTCCACATATAAATGATAGCATACCATATTTGTCTTTCTCTATCTGACTTATTTCACTTAAGTGTTCAGTTCAGTCGCTCAGTCATGTCCAACTCTTTGTGACTGCATGAATTGCAGCACACCAGCCTTCCCTGTCCATCACCAACTCCTGGAGTATATCCAAACCCATGTACATTGAGTCAGTGATGCCATCCGGCCATCTCATCCTCTGTCATGCTCTTCTCTTCCTGCCCCCAATCCTTCCTAGTACCAGGGTCTTTTCCAGAGAGTCACTACTTCTCATTAGGTGGCCAAAGTATTGGAGTTTCAGCTTCAACATCAGTCCTTCCAATGAATACCCAGGACTTACCTCCTTTAGGATGGACTGGTTGGATCTCTTTGCAGCCCAAGGGACTCTCAAGAGGCTTCTCCAACACCACAGTTCAAAAGCATCAATTCTTTGGCGCTCAGCTTTCTTCACAGTCCCACTCTCAAATCCATACATGACTACTGGAAAAACCATAGCCTTGACTAGACAGACCTTTTTTGACAAAGTAATGTCTCTGCTTTTCAATATGCTATCTAGGTTGGTCATAACTTTCCTTCCAAGGAGTAAGCATCTTTTAATTTCATGGCTGCAATCACCATCTGCAGTGATTTTGGAGCTGCAAAAATAAAGTCTGACACTGTTTATATTGTTTCCCCATCTATTTGCCATGAAGTGATGGGACCAGATGCCATGACCTTAGTTTTCTGAATGTTGAGCTTTAAGCCAACTTTTTCATTCTCCTCTTTCACTTTCATCAGGAGGCATTTTAGTTCCTCTTCACTTTTTGCCATAAGGGTGGTGTCATCTGCATATCTGAGGTTATTGATATGTCTCCTGGCAATCTTGATTCCCATTTGTGCTTCTTCCAGCCTGCATATAAGTTAAATAAGCAGAGTGACAATATAGAGCCTTGACATACTTCTTTTCCTATTTGGAACCAGTCTGTTCCACGTCCAGTTCTAACTGTTGCTTCCTGACCTGCATACAGGTTTCTCAAGAGATAGGTCACATGGTCTGGTATCTCTTTAAGAATTTTCCACAGTTTATTGTGATCCACACAGTCAAAGGCTTTGGCATAGTCAATGAAGCAGAAGTTGATGTTTTTCTGAAACTCTCTTGCTTTTTTGATAATCCAGCGGATGTTGGCAATTTGATCTCTGGTTCCTCTGCCTTTTCTAAAACCAGCTTGAACATCTGGAAGTTCACAGTTCAGCCTTCAACAGCTGAAGGCTGGCTTAGAGAATTTTGAGCATTACTTTACTAGTGTGTGAGATGAGTGCAATTGTGTAATAGTTTGAGCATTCTTTGGCATTGCCTTTCTTTGGGATTGGAATGAAAATTGACCTTTCCCAGTCCTGTGGTCATTGCTGTGTTTTCCAAATTTGCTGGCATATTGAGTGCAGCCCTTTCACAGCATCATCTTTCAGGATTTCAAGTGTAGTACCCTCTAAGTCCATCCATACTGTTGCAAGCTGCAAGATTTCATTCTTTTTCTGACTGAGTAATCTTCCTGAGAGTGTGTGTGTGTGTGTGTGTGTGTGTGTGTGTGTGTGTATACATACCACATTTTCTTTTTCCATTGATCTGTTGAAGAACATTTAGTTTGCTGTCACATCTTGTCAACTGTATGTAATGCTGCTATGGACATACGAACAGTGGATACATATATCTTTTCAAATTAATGTTTTCATTTTCTTCAAGTAAATGTCCAGATGTGGAATTGCTGGATCTCTAAGTAATTCTATTTTTCGTTTTCTGAGGAAACTCCATAATGTTTTTCATGGTGGATGTACCAATTTATATTCCACCAATGTGCCAGTGTACTAGGGGTTCTTTTTCTTCACATCCTTGCCTGGTGGGCATGTCCTCATAGAACTTATACAAGGAATGGGGGAAGTAGATTTTAGCTAAATAATTATACAAAGAAATGTACAATTACAAAGAGAAAAAATTTTTTTTTGAAGATCACAATGGAGGAGAAGGAATCGCTCCTTCAGTGAATATATGGGGACAGATACTAAAGAAGGTTGCATAGATAAAGTGCCTCTTGTATCAGTTTTGAAGATCTGTGTAAGATTTGGCTACTGAATGTCGGTAAGGGTAGAGGACTCCATTTAAAGGGTGTAGTGTGAACATGGGCTGGCAAAGCAGAAAAGGCAGGGTTTGGACTACATTCTGGAGTAATGGGGAAAGCACTGAAGTTTCTGAGTGGAGGAATCAATAGCTACAGTTTAGACAGTTAGTTTGACGGCATTGCAGGAAAAAAGAAGGGACAGAGAGGAGAGAGGTAGACCCTTGGGGTGCCACAGAAATGTGAAACAGAAGAATAGTAGCAGTGGGAATGACAAGAAAGACATGGATCAAAGAATCCTGCTGATTTATAATCCAGAGGATTTGGCAATAACCAGATGATGAGGGGGCAGGTAAAGGAGCTGATAAGAGACGGAGGAGTAAGATATAATCCCAATGTTTCTAGCCTAGAAACACAGAGACCTGGTGATATGGGTGGGGGTGGGGCAGTGATTTATGGAGAAGTCCCATTGGGGGAACACTAGCATGTCAAGACACCTTCTGAGAATGAGGAAGCCCACCTTACAGCTAACCCCATCCTTGTTTTCCATCTCTTTTCCTCTCATTTCTACTCTGTTTGGAGCTCGATGTGACAGATAATAGATTATACATTGCCGCAGTTTTGGATAAGTTAAAAAACTTGTCCCAAAAGATAATCAGTAAATTTATTTCTCACTCAGAGGTCTGATTAGCAACGAAAAAGGCCTCTGGTGCAACTAGGCAGCCAACACCCAGCCAAGCACCTTTCAACACTGCTCTTCTGCCATCCACCAACTGGGATCCTGGGCAAGTCACTTCACCTCCCAGCACTTCACTTTCCTCAGGTAGGGGCGGTTTGGGGGTAATTATATCTACTCTGTCTACCTCAACAGAGTGCCAAATACTTCAGAAAGAATCCAGACAAGAGAGGACAAGTCTCTTCCTGAATAAAGATGGGGCAGAAAGTGATAAGCTCTGAAAGGCAGTTCAGTGGAGAGGAAGACTGAGACCGTGTATGAGACCAAAATGTATTGTTACTGTTAGCAGACAAGTTGCAGGCACGCTGAGAGCCTGTGTGTTTTGAGAGTAGAACTGGTTTCCTTAAAAATCCGTTTTTGAGAGAGCAAACAGGACCATTTTTATCATGCCAGAATTTTTTAGTTGTTTCCAAACATCTAGTGACTCCTTTGCAGTAAGCTGCCCTGGTGTTTGACAGGCCACAGAATCAGTCAGCTGGATTTCCCAGCCTGTCCTGTCATTTGACGCGCCCAGATGACTAAGTCCTAGTCAGCAAGGGGTATGTGTGACTTCCAGAAACTCTCCTTTTAGAGGAAGCACTTTTTCCCCTCTTCATCTTTCTTTTCATCAGACGGCAGATATAATTGTTGGAACCCCAGCAGCCATGTCTGTCCCTCAGGTGGCCTTGAGAGGGAAAGCCACACCTTAGTGCAGCAAGAGAGAGGGAGTCTGGCTCCCTGAGTCGCGGGACTGTATTCGTTTCTGATTGCTGCTCTGACAACTTGCTCCAAATTTATTGACTTAAAACAACACAATCTATTTTCCCCCATACAATTCTGTAGATCAAAAATCTGACAGGGATTTCACTGGGCAAGACCAAAGTGTCAGCAGGGTGTACTCTTTTCTGGAAGCTTAAGGAAAATTTTGCCCATATTCCTTGGGTCATGGCCAGTCCCTATCCTGCTGCCATTACTCTGGTTCTCTCTTCCAGTTTTCTCTCCTGCTAGTACAGATCCTTGGGATCACATTGGACCCATCTAGATAATCCAGGATGATCTTCATATCTTAAGGTCAGTTTATTAGAAAACTTAGTTCCAGTTGCCTTCCTAATTCCCCCAGGCCACATAACCTAATATATTCACAGATTGTGGACACATGACCTAACATATTCACAGGGGAATATCTGTGGAGATTAGGAGATGTGGAGATTAGGACATGGACATCTTTGTGAGGCCTATCATACAGATGCAGAGAGATATATTTCTATCTTGTCCAAACCACTGTTTCTTAGGCCTTTGTCGCCCACAGCTGGGCCCAATGCATTCCCATAATAGATACTTGCTGAATACCCATTCTGTATGTGGTATGGAGGTGCTGGCCATGTCTGATAATCTTGGATGATCCTGGTATTCATGGTCCTCCAGAGGCTGTGAGACCCATCTTGCAACAGCATGTGGCCCCAGAAGCATTCATACATCCATGGTGATGCCACCAGAGCAGAAAGAGGCAGTTCACTCATAAACTGAACAAAACTCTTACCCCTCAACATCCACAGACTTGTCTCAGCATGGAGAAAGAAACTGAGGCTCAGAGTCAGAAGGACTCCCATAGAATTTCATGGCATTGTCAGGACTAGAGCATAGGTCTCTGAACACCACCCCACAACAGATTCTTTTCCTGGGGATTTTGAGGAAGGACATATTGGACATATTCCCACAGGTCCATGGTCCTGTGCATCCAGGTCACAGCTTTTGCAAGAGGTCAGAGATCATGTTTACCTCTATCCAGTGATTCTAGTGACATCAAATGTTTACAGCATTAGGCTGGATTTTCTACATTCTCTTTCTAGATCTGGGATAAGCATAGTGACAGTCTCTGGTATATAAATTATTCATTTTCCTACCCTTGAGAAAATGATCCACTTTCCCTATTTGTTAAATGGGTATACCTATTAGGATTTAAGAGGGTTTCCTTAAAGATAGTCCTCTTAGGAAAGTAGCGTGGATAGTCAAAGACAAAGTTAAGGGTTCAGGTTTGGGATGTTATGCACTCCAGTGCCATCTTTGATTTTGCCCTCATATCTCTGGTTGTCAGTATTTCCATCTTTAAAAATGGGGAAACAGCAAACACTCTTCAAAATAATTATAAGGAGCAGCTAATGAAACTCACTGTGAAGCACATTAGCACCACACACACAGTGTCATCTAACTGCTTATTAAGAAAATGTTGAGCAATTAGGAATCCAGCTCACCCCATCTGGCTCTGAGTCACATTCCCTAGTAACATTGAGTGAAAGTGAGAAGAACTTGAACCAAGCCAGGATGTAGAGTTGGGTGATGCTTCACAGCCTGCCAAGCACAGAGATGTATGTGTCTGATTTCCAGTGGGCTAGAAAGACTTTCAGAAAGCCATTTGCTGAAGCCCTTTGCTCTGTTCTTCTTAAAGGTCAGATTTCCCAAGATCTCTTTGGTAACTGTTTCTGGGTTACACACCCCAGATAGTTAGAAAGACTTCCCTTATGCAATGGAAGTGAGTTTGCTTTGGCTCTGTCTTCAATGGGAATGGAAGAAAGCTTGTCACACACACCCCCATACCTCCAGCCTTACAGTAATATTCTTTCTGATGCCTGACGGCTGGTATTGAGATAGCTCTTGCGTAGGATTTCCCAATGCTTGTTGCACATAAATGCAGTGGTTACATATATATATTTTTTTCTTTTAATCTAAGAACTTTTGCACTGAGTTAAAAATGCTAGAGTCTAAGGATTTTAGAGTTGATGAGATCTTAGAGATCACTTCTTCCAAACATCTAGATTTTGCACATGAGAAAGCTGCAGCTCCAATATATATGGTTTTGCTTAAGGTTACTCAGTTATAGTGTTGAGACAAAGGACTGTAAACAAGATCTAAAGAGTTTTGATAATAACGTGTTGCTAATTAATATTAACTTATGCTAATTTCCAATTTTTGCATTCTTTGCATAATATCTCCTGATATTTGTATACCACTCTGATATTTATTTTGAGCTTAAGCAGTCATCCCCTTCTTCTCATATAATAGTTTGTTTACTCTTCTTCTGTCAGAAAGCTCACTTTCCCTCAATTAGGCATAATCCTGCACATTCATGTCAACTTCTCTAATTTAATGGGTCACATTGAATTGCAATTCTACTCTACTTGGCTTCATCTCACATTATGGGAGCAGCTCCTGTAAGCCAGGCATCGTCACATAGCACCTCATTTGATTCTCAAGATAGCCCTGTCTTGAAGATATTATTATTCAATCCTAGAGGTGAAATAAAATGAAGTACAAGAAGGTTAAGCAGCAGACCTAAGATTGTCCATCTGCTGAGACCTATGTCTTCTGGTTTGTGCTGTGACAGCATAGGACCACTCACATAATGGCAGCCACTCCATATAATTTTCTTCTACCAGTAAGTCAGGGAATGATGCCTCGTTTTCAACATCCCCTCATGGATGTAAACAGTAATTTAATTAGTCAAGGCTGATAAATAGAGAAGGTCATACACTCTTCAAGCTGAAGGTGAATGATAACTTTTAACACTCCCCTAAATGTAGGTCAGTAACAAGAAATTGCGACCTTCCCTTTCAATATATATCCACAGATATGTAGACAAGGCAGAAAATGAAGATGGGTAGACAGTAGAGTATGACCAGGTTCTGAGTGAAGGAGCCATTGTTTCTAAGGGGTGAGGGGAGGAGTCAGAGAAAGTGCCTTGAAGAAAAGGCTTCCACAAGTGGGAGGACTCCCACAGGAAGAGATCAAGGGACAGACAGTTAAGCCAGACGTTGAGAGATAGGACCCAAAGTGAGGAAAGGATTGGGGAAAGGGGGCAATAAGGAACCCTTGAAGGAACTGGGAATGATTAGCTGAAAAAAAAAAAAAACTCAAAAATATAGATGTAGATGTAAAGAGTGGACTTGTGTACAGGGGTGGAAGGAGAAAGTGGGATGAACTGAGAGGGTAGCAATGACATATTTACACTACCATGTGTAAAACAGATAGTTGGTGGCAAGCTGCTGAATAGCACAGGGAGCTCAGCTCAGTTCTGTGTAATCACCTAGGGGGCTGGGATGGGGGACGGTGGAGAGAGGCTCAACAGAGAAGGGATATGTGTATGCACATAGCTGATTCATGCTGTTGTACAACAGAAACAAATACAGTATTGTAAAACAATTATATTCCAATTTAAAAAATTTTTTAATTCAGATAATTCTGGGTTTTCATGTATCTGAAGGGTCATCAAATCTAAGGCAGGTAAACTTTGCATTGTGAAGTTAAAATTCTGAATATCAATATGAATTGGGCCTAAGACCACATAGTCAACAGTGGTCTCAGAGAACCCAGGCCAAGAGAGAAGCACTTCTTTTCTAACAGTTAAGCCTGCTCAATAATGTCATGGCTTTCTCCTTGGAGGGCTGAGAAACCTGTCCAAGCCCCTGGAGCTGGGTTGTAGAAGGTATTTCTGTGTTTTCTGGGGGAATGGGCTTAAATGAATTTCAGGGGGCACTTTCCTTTCTGAATTTCTAAAATTCTAAAACCTCTGCACAAGAAAGAATCTTTCAAACTTGAGAACTGTCCCCAGGGAGACTGAATCTCCTTGAAGGACTGGCCTCCTCTGTGCAAATGATGCTCTATCTCTAAGTCAGTTCAGTTTAGTTACTCGGTCATGTCTGACTCTTTGCGACCCCATGGACTGCACCACGCCAGGCCTCCCTGTCCATCACCAACTCCCGGAGCTTACTCAAACTCATGTCCATCAAGTCGGTGATGCCATCCAACCATCTCATCCTCTGTCATTCCCTTCTCCTCCCACCTTCAATCCTTCCCAGCATCAGGGTCTTTTCCAACGAGTCAAAGGGACCATTTCCAAGGCACCATCCAACCCAGGTCTTAAACTAGACCTAAATAGGTGCTTTTGCATCTTACATTTTTTTTCACAATAATAATAATAATAATTCCTCAAAAAAATCTTATATTCCAATTTTCCACCCTAAAATTTTTCTCATTGTTGCATTAAAGGTGAATTTTGTACTAAATATATGTGATTTGGCTGGTAAACTTGCATTCTGGTGAAATGTACTCCAAGTCTGTCTTTTAACTATTTAAAAAAATTGTGTGTTATATAAATTAGCTAACTTTAAAATCATCATGTATCATCACTTAAATTTTTGTAGTCTCATTATGGTTTTATTACTCATCCATAATCTTGTTTTACTTTCAGGCAAGCCTATGAGGTAGGTAGCACTGCTATCGCTACTCTTAGAACAAGAAGAGCCGTCTATATTCAGGGCTACCGGAGACTAAGTTCTGCATGGGGCCACCTTCGAAGACTAGGCTCCTGGCTTCCACTCTAGGGTTCCTCACACCCCCACCCCCAGTCTTTCCAGTGACTCAGAGCACCATAGCTTTGTCACCACTTTCTGAAGAAGAAGCTAAGACAACGAAAGGTCAGTTGAATAGGCATAAGGTCATAGAGTTCATTTGTGACAGGGTCAAATGAGCTTTGACTATGTGGCCCCATAATCTTTATTTTTTGAAAATCACCCTGATCTCATGTAGGGAGACCCAGAGATATTAAACTGACATGTCCAAGTCCCCTCACCATAATCACTGAGTCCCTAAATGGCCACTCTGAGCACAATCAATTTATTGCTCTTAATAGAAAGCCAAAGAAAGAAAACCAATCTCCATTTCTTGAGAATATTAGTGATTTCCATAGGCTTCTGTACTGCAAACTTGCAGATCACACCTTGGCTGGATTATTAAATATATATATTATATTCCCAAGCATTTGATCAGTGATTCTCTGTCCCTCAAATGAATATTGGGTAGAATTCTCTATTAAGAACCATAAGTAAGTTAATTTCATTTAAAGCAACTAAAAAACAAACAACAAAGAACATCCCTTCTTTTCTAGCCATTTCTCTGAGATCTCCCATGCTGCTGTTTCAGCAATGCGGCCTACCTCGGTGTCCTAAAAATACCCAGACTTTCCCACTTGCAATCCTTTATTCATGCCATTATCTCAGCCTGGAATGCCCCCTTTCCTCATTCTCCAGCTATCAAAACCTTAGTCATCATTTATAGGCCAACTCAACATCACCCTGTGTGAAGTTTTCTGCAGGTCCCCCAGTTGGGATGAACCCTTTCTTTCTCCAGCTCTTTCTTTTTTTTAATTAGTTTTGCCATACAATGACATGATATCACCGTGGGTTTACATATGCTCCCCCTCCAGAACCCCCCTCCCTCCTCCCTCCCCCTCCAGCTCTTTTTTTAACTAAGTCTGTAGAGTTGATTTTTTATTGTATGTCTGTCTCCTACACTAAACTGTGACTCTTGAGGACCCAAACCAAATGAGATTCACGTGGGCAGGCTGCACAGGCTCACAGTGTGCACTTGACATATGCTTATTGAATGAATAAAATTACCATCAAATGCCATTTCCTCCTTTCCCTTTTCTTATCAGACATTCAAAGATATTCAACATCTCAAGTGTCTTCCTGCTCACAATCTGTACCTCTCTTTCTACAAATATTCCATAAGGGGTAAGCAAGCTGCTACTGTTATGAAACACTTGCCAGGGATTGCTAGAAATGGTACATAGCACATTGGTTTTATTAGATCTTAAGGGTTTCCTTTTTCTTTCTTTCTTTTTTTTTTTTTTTAGATTCCAATTCAGCATAATCTTTTCTCTCTTTGTTAAGCCCTAAAGAGAATGCTCACAAATTAGAATCACAGAATATCAGAACCAGAGGAGACAATCTAGCTATCTAGCCCCACTTGTTTTATTAGGAAACAGGGGGGAAAGTGAGCCTTGGAAACAGCGAGTTACTTGCCCACTTACTTGTCACAGTCAAATAGCAGATTTCCAGCATGCTGAGACAGTTGAGGTCTCCTGTCCTCCAGGCTAATGCTCTTTGCAAATCTGGTAATTTGTTATATGATCTAATTGCTAAAACAATAATAGATCCCTCTCTCTATTCCCAGCTGTGAATTCCATTTCTTCATTTGAGAAGAGAGAATCCCAGCTTTCAGACACACCCTTGGTTGGCCTAATAGTCTCAAGGTCATCAGTGAGCAGGTCTGGCCAGCCCTGGCTGCCTGTGGCCCCACTGTCTTCGCTGTAGCCCTGCCCAGCTCAGACGGCTTTTCTTCTCATTGTCCTGTCTCTAATACAGGCAATTCGTGCTAGAATCCAGTCCTCTGCTTTAGCTCTTGCGTTACCAAGGAAGCCCTCTCACCAAGCTTCAGATCTAGATACTCATTATACACAGTAGAGCCAGCAGTCTTGATTATAAAGAGTGGACAAAACAGGAGATGAGCTCAGGTCTTCCATCCCAAGGAAACCCCTGCTTTCTCACATTCATCCCATTTTCTCAGGAGGTAACATTGCTAATTTCCAAGCTCCCCTTTCTTGAGTACCTTAGGGGAAACTGATTCTTATCCTTAGGAGTCACTTCCTAGGGCAATTAGATGTGGGAGAGGCAGGTTTTCTGATTTTGGATATTTTTTCCCGCTAAAAATGGCAAGCGCAGTCATGATTTAAAAAGAGAAAAGTCTGTAAATGGAATATTCACATTTCCTCACCAGAAAAATTCACCTTTAGGGTAGAGTACTCAATGGAAAATTCCAGTGGAGAAAGGAAAATTTCTCAAAGAGCCGTGAGCAATCACAAATAGAAATTTTGAAACAGGCCAGGCATTTGGTAACCTCTGGTATTTGTGACTGCAAACGCTAGACCTTGCAGAGATAATAACCTCAGAACAAATGAGTGTGTTAGTCAGACTTAAGAGGGATTTTGCACTGGCTTTGGGTATAGACTTTCACAAAGAAGAGTGTCTGATGGCCCAGTTCTTTAGAGTTGTGCTCTTAGACAGGCCAAGAAGCTGAAAGGCAGAATAAAGCATCCTTAAATTAGAGCAGTATGTACCAGCTCTTCAAAGCGAGGACACTCGTTCAACTGACGAGCACCTGCAGCCCTGAGTTGGAAAATTGAGGAGGAAAGGAAGAAAGGAAGGGAGGGAGGGAGGGAAGGAAGGAGAAAAAAAAAATAGCCAAATGCTGTTTCTCTCTTCAGTCCATTAAAAAATACTCAACTATTACAATGATAAATTCTGTTCTACACTAAATTCTATTTTCAACTCAAAATACTAACTCTAGTCTCCAACACACACACACATAAAACTAACCTGAGGACAGATTAATAAGTAGAATTACGCAGAAGAATGTTTAGTCTGTTTTGTTTTGTTTTGAAACCTCTGTGATCTGAGTTACAGGTTATAAAACACTGACATTTTGCTTCATGCTTGAAGAACCCTACTTGCAGCCATGGTGGGGTTGTACATCTTCCCAAAGCTTGGCTTGCAGTGAAGATGGTGCTGGGTGTGATGGGGCGGGTGCTCTGTGAGCTCAGCTCCAGCCTCTGTCTATCCTGCGGCACAGGCTACTGTCCTCAGTGGGAAAGAAAGAAAGGATTCCCAGGGAGAGACAGGAGGTTATGTATGGAACGAACGAGAACACTCTGCTGAGAGGCTGGGCTGCAGTCTCGGCCTCACTAGCACTCAGCCTGTGAGGGTGGGCAAGCACTTCCCTTCTCAGGTCACAGGGAGATGAAGGGGCAGGGCTGGAGGGTCCTAAGATTCTCTTCCAAGATGTAATGGTGTTGATGATGCACATATTTCCCTGTCTGTTTTCTCACTTTTAATGTGGCCAGGTTGAACCCGATGGCCTCTAAGTGCCCTCTAGCTCTGGGAATATGTGGTTCTATGACTAAACCAGGGCTCACTGAACTGAAAAGGAGAGAGCATAAGGGATATATGGATGCTCCCAATGCTCTAGCTCAGCTTAAGGGATGAGGTTCTCCCACAAGAGGTCAGAGGGCAAGAGGTGAGACTGTCCTCCACTTGGACAAAGAGTGGGGGCCTCCCACATCTAAGCTCACCATTCTCCACCACAACCCTTGCCTCCAGACCTGCTGTTTCAGCAGCCCTGACCATCAGAAGATTGGCTGAGCCTGGGTTTCACAACCCAGAGCTCTTTCTAGGACCTCTGAGAGTTCTCTAGGTTTCTGGTTGTTGAGAGCCCGACAATCCCAAATTTCTTCCTTGTGCATTCCTAGTAAACTGTTTTCCAGCCTCTGCCTGGAGGCAATTTTTAAACAGCTCCATTTTTAAAGAGCTTTGACCACAGAAAAATGTCTTGGGTCAAGGCATGGGTCAATATCTGCCTCCCTGTAATTTCTTCCATTGATCAGATCTGTCTTCTGAGATCTCCATGGCAATCTATCCTCTCTCCCCATGGAAACCCACCAGACCATGGGAGACAATACACAAGGCCTTACTACATCTTCTCCAAGATAAGAAACTCTAGTTTTTCTGATGGCATGGTTTTCAGCTATATTATTCCTCTGGTTTGTGTATATGTGTTCAGTTGCTCAGTCATGTCTGACTGTTTGCAATCCCATGGACTATAGCCTGTCATGCTCCTCTGTCCATGAGACTTTTCAGGCAAGGATATTAGAGTTGGTTGCCATTTCCTACTTGAGGGGATCTGTCCGACTCAGTGATTGAACCCGAGTCTCCTATGTCTCCTGCATTGGCAGGTAGATTTTTTCTTTACCAATGAACCCCCCGGAAATCCCCCTCTGGTCTGTAAATTCTCCCAAACTGTTTGAATTGTACATCCATCAGTGGGCTGTATTCCATCCACACAGCTGAACTGAAGTTTTTATGTAGGGTAAATGAATGTTGGACACAGAAAGCTTGTAAATGATAAAGTGCTTCATAAAAAATCATTACTGCTGCTGGATATTACTACTGAAAATAACAATTACTACTATTAAATCACGAATATAATCCAGTTGTGTTCTAAGAGTACAGACTAGGAAAGGGAGATCCCTTCCCTGCTCTGGCTATGACATGCAAATGCATTTAGCCTAACACCACCACAGCTATTTGAGAGGCTGAGTCTCAGAACTTTTCCATCCTGAGTTCACAGAAAATTAAATATGGCAGATTTATTAAACATGTGGTTGTCAGTCTAGGTTTCTCCAGCTTTTATTACTGTAAAATTGAGGACTTTATGTTTGTCTCTGACATTTAATCTTATTTGTTCACCTTTTACAGACACTTTTGGACTATGATTCAGAAACTGTGCTTTCCAATCCTCACTTCACAGCAGAATCATTGTGGAAATTTTTCAAGCTTAATTATTCCTCCCAAACTCTATTCTCAAGATGTTGATGCACTTGTTCTAAAGAAGGACCCAGGAAGCTATACCCAAATCAAGCATCTTACATGGCCATCAGTCAACGCACCAGGATCCATCAGCCTGCGATCGGAAATCCAGGGCATACCACAACCCTGTCTGCTCAGTTTCGCTTGTTGCATGTGTCGTCTCTCAGCCAAAAGGCATCTGCATCTAGGGCCTTTAACTGTTACTCAAAATGAGAGATAAACATGATTTTTCAAACATGATAACCATGATTTTTCTAAGGAACTGCCTAGAGGGTAAGAAGCTTTCTACATGGAATGGCAGGCAATGACTCTCCTATACCTTTTGTATTCTCTTAATATTCTTTTGAGCTTCCCTGATGGCTCCGAGGTAAAGTATCTGCCTACAATGAAGGAGACACAGGAGATGTGGGTTTGATCCCTGGGTCAGGAAAACCCCCTGCAGGAGGGTATGGCAACCCACTCCAGTATTCTTGCCTGCAAAATCCAATGGACAGAGAAGCCTGGGGGCTACGGTCCATGGGGTCACAAAGAGTCAGACATGACTGAAATGACTGAGCACGGATGCACACAATGATCTTTTACAAATCATTTACTTCCTCATGCTATAAAACAATATAGATACAACAGCCTAGAGGTGAACAGGACATATGGATGATCAGATGCACAGAAGCTTCAGAATGTCCTATTTCTTTTCCATTAACCAGCATTCTGCCAGCCCATACCAGAAGTATGCAGTCTGAGCAAAGAGAGAATTCCAAGAGCCCAGAGAAGCTGACCATGTCCTCAGTCTATATCTTTTCTTTTTTTAAAATTGTTTTTAATTTATTTATTGAATTTTGGCTGTGCTAAGTCTTCATTGCTGCACCTGGGCTTTCTCTAGTTGTGGCGAGTGGAGGCTACTTTCTAGATGCAAGATGCCCTTTTCTCATTATGGCCACTTTCCTTGTTGCACAGGCTTTTAAAATAGAGCAGGCAGCCTAAGCAGTTGTCACACTCAGGCTTCGTTGCTCCATGGCATGTGGAATCTTCCCGGACCGGGGTTCAAATCTGTGTCCTATACACTGGCAGGCAGAGTCTTAACTACTGGACCACCAGGGAAGTCCCAATCCATCTCCATTTTATTTTCCCACTGAAGCGCTCACTTTGAGTACCAGGTAAAGGTCTTAGATGTAGGTATCTTCTCTGAGAGATGACACATGCAACCACTTGCTGCTCCAATGCCTATGCCAGACACGACTAATCAATCACAATCCTCTTTCTAAGCCCCTGGATGTGACCTCCAAATCCTTCCCAAACTAGAGCGCTTATATGCTAAGCGTTCTTCCTGAACTCCAAGGAGCCTTAAACAATGACCCAAGGTGGGTGGAGATGGATGCCAAAGAAACTCAAAGCAACAAAGAATCACAAGATAATCACTTTAAGAAAGAGTGTTGGTTTCAGCTTTCAGTTAAAAAAAAAAATGAATTTACCACAATAAGAAAACATGCTCCACTAAGTTCATGTGTCTGTCCCTGTGACCCCTTCAAATCTCTTGCAAGGTAGAGATTTCGTTGTCTCTATCATCTCAATAACACTCAGCATAATATTATGTCCACCCAGAATTTTGCCTCTACCCTCAGCCAAATCTTCCTATACATAAGTTCTGGGCATATAAGAGCACAATTGTTTTACTTAGCTCTGTGACTACTGGATTTCTTCATCTGTATCTATCTTAAAAGGCTTTTCCCCATATTACTAAGGCTGTGGTCTGCTTCTTCTAAACCTCTTAGATAAGAGCCTCCTTGTTCCATAAATCCAGAGATCATTTCTCTGGTCTGTTCAGGCCCCCAGAGCCCTACTCTAAGCCCCTGAATTCATTGTTCTCAGAAATAGGCATTTCTGAAAACAAGATGCCATTTTGTTTCTGGGATCACAGCGCAAATCTTTCTTATTGCCTCTGGTGAGATGATACCCTGTTCTCCTTTCTCCTTTCAAGTATAAAACATGCCCTAAAGTATGTGCTAATTAATACATCTGTTTGTCTTACAAAGTAGTTGAAAAGCATCTATTTAAACTGTGATTCACATTTTTCCTTTCAGCCTGTCTGCAGATTTCTGTGCATGAATCAAATGAGGAGCCTGATTGCAATACTATTTTAAAGAGCCAATTAAAAAGTTCATTAAATGATACTGGTGTGTTTTAGTGCAGGTATAGAAGTGTAAAGTTGGCATTAACAAGCTGAAAGGTACAGCTGGATTTGATGACAAAATTAATTTCTTTCCATTTCTAAAATATCCTCCTGAAGGAGTACTGTATTTCTCTACCAGAGACAGGCAGTGGGCATTTAGTCTGTACAGGGCATAATTAGGGTACAAAGAAGTAAGCCATGTGGATATACTTGGAGAGTTCAGTGATCAAGGCTTTATGGTCACTCCTTTGTACGTTCTCCAAGTCTAAACCACATGCCTTAGCTTTAACCATCACACACTTGCTCCTAAGGCTTGGAATCTTTAGTGAATGAGTGTAGACTGAGGAGACACTTACAGGTCAGGCAGTCAGAGCACCTAAACACGAACCAGACTGTTACCGAAATACAATCTTGACTGCAGATCTTGCCTGTTGCCCAGCCTCATTCCTGCAGGCTCCTTCTTGTTTTGTGAGCCCTAGTATCTCTTCAGTATAGTGCCTTTTTACATGACACAGAGTCTGCTTCTGTTTCTTGCAGCCAACAATCCTGATAGACTCTAAAGGAGACGGTTCCTCCCTTAGAAAGCTTGATACAAGTGAATGATAGAAAGACATCCTTTACTCGGTTATAGAGAGAATGCTATCATGGTGTAACTTTGGAACTAATTACTGTACAAGAATGGGCTGTCACATCAAAGCAGCATATTTCTGTTTACTGTAAAGGTTAAAACAAAGAACAATCATTGGCCAGGGATGCAATGGAAAGGATTCTTTTGTCAGGAGCATGGACTAGCCTCAAGTTCACAGGTTTAATGAAAATGCTTTCCAAGTGCTAAAGACCTATGGTTCATTTCAAGCTATGCCTCTCAGCTAGCTGTGACTCACTAAAGGTTCTCAGGCTAGAAGACTTGGAACTTGGGCTGAGGACTGTGGGAAGAACTGAGCTTAGAATCTTTCTCTGGCCTTCTTGAGACTGGGTTCTTAAATCTAGACCAGTTAACTTGATTGTCTGTGAGGGGTAGTGAACCCTACTCTCAGTAATGAGCATATAATTTCCACAAAGCTGTTTTTGTCTAATTCAAGGAATTTTTCAGTAGGCTCTCTTCACCTTCCCAAGTAACACCCTTCTGCTCAAAAAAATCTATTCTTCCCTGGGGTTGGAAACTGTGGGACTGGAATCTTGGATTGGATAATCCATAAGGTAGTTTATTCATAGACACATAGCTTACACGATGAACTAGAATAGCCCAAGATGATTTACGAGGCTGAAAGAAGGTCCAAAGGGCATACATTTTAAATCCATCCATAAACAACTGGAGTCCATGACCAATGAGTCAAGTTATACGATCATGCACAAGCCATCTTATGTTCCCTGGTCATCTGTCTGCCCAAATGCCTCCTTTCAGAGCTAAGAAATTAGAGGCTGAAAGAGCCGTGTCTTGCCCACCATCACACTCTGCAGCTGGGGTCCACACTAACCAGCATCTTGTGACACTGCCCTTCTAGCTGTCTCCCACCACGTTCCCTGTCACCTCCCACCCCACCCCCCACCCCCACCCCCCAGGCAGGCTGCTATCTTCTCAGCAAAGGCCGAGCGGGGCTCTGCTCACATCCTCGGGGGGCGGCGTCTATGATGCTCCTGTGTTGGGGAAGCTCTCACTCAGTTACTGTTTATGCCAAAGACACCCTGGGAATAAACAAAGGTCCTCAGTCTCACATCTTCTACTCCTACCAAATATGCACTTGAAAAAAAATTCAAAATAAAACTCACAGAGGTAGGGATTCTCTGCTATTGAAAGAAATTCCTTAACACATTACTCAGGTAATCATTTCTATGAGTGATTCCATGCACATTTTTAAATTTAATTTTTCTATTGAAATATAGTTGATTTACAATGTTGTGTCAGTCTACAGCAAAGCGACTCATACTTTAGACATACATATAGACATTCTTTTTTCATAGTTTTCTCCATTATGGTCTATCATAGGATATTGAGTATAGTTTCCTGTGCTATCCAGGAGAACCTTGTTTAACCATCCTATATATAATAGTTTCCATGGGATCTTCCCAACCCAGGGATCAAACCTGCATCTTCTGTATCTCCTACACTGCAAGCAGATTCTTTACCACTGGGCCATTGGGGAAGCCCATATATAATAGTTTACATTTGCTAATCATAAACTCCCACAGTCTTTCCCTCTCCTCTTTGCCCTTGACAAACACAAGTCTGTTCTCTATCTGTGGGCATCTTTAAGAGCTAGAAATAAGGCCTAAGAAAGCAACTAGTCCAACAACCTTTATTTATAAGTGGGCAAACTGGAGTTCAGAGCAGAGAAGGGCATTTGGTCAGCCCAGTGGGCTTTCTGCTGAATTAGAGCACTATTTTCCCTTCCTCAGGGGCCTCCTGAGGTGGCTAGTGTGTGTGTTTATGACACAGCCTACGTGGCTTAAGAATACTGATATATGATTCTTTTGGACTCTGGGAGAGAGACTGAGCTACTTTCACCAAAGCCTTCCAGGGGGGCTGGTGGAGGGAGAGGGAGGTGGGGGCTTTAGAGCCAGCTAACCCCTTTTAACAATGGGACCCAGGCAGCTTAACCTCTCAGAGCTTCAGTGTACCTGTCTGCAAAGTAAGGAGAATCGAACTAGTTTTGGTTGTCTGGAAAACTGAAGATGAACTTTGGCAAAGTGCTTAGCTCAGTGCCTGGCATACCCACAAGGACCAGTACCTCTTTCTTTCTTTCCCACCGTCCCCACCTTACTTTTTACTTTGACATAAGTGAGAAAACTGAAATGGACAAAACCCACAGGAGGCTTTTGCTCTTGTAGATGCCTGTCTCCCCAACACTGAAGACATTTGGCCAAGGATATTAGAGACCCCTAAAGCCCCTACCACAATATCTTTGGTATTGTAATATGCACATATGAAGGGCTGGTGATTACAGTTGCCAGGTTACCTAGTCAAAATAAGTGTTCTTTATGTTCTAAAAGGGTTTTAAAGGAGTCCTTAGTGTTTGGGGAACAAATACAACAGGTCTTCTCTTTGGGGACAAGATTTTTCAGTCAATAAAAGCAGTAATCCTCACTGAAGCCCAAGGACCTCAGCTTTTATAAACTTCCTTATAGAAATCTGGGATGTCAGATGACACACACTCTTTTTTTTTTCTCTTTAACCGCAGCCTCTTGACCAGTCCTGGAGTCCCATCTGTGAGATTCTGGACACCTTAGGACAGGAGGTGCCAATTTTATGACAGAAATTAGGTTAACAACAACAAAACATTAAAAGTGTCTAAGCTACAACCTACGTCCTGCCATGTCCAACTTTTGAGTCTAACTTCTGTATCTCTGGAACCACAAGGGCAAATTCATTCCTTTTCTGGGAATTGCTGAAGAAAGAACACCATTGTTTTTCTAACATTTGAGTGTAAGGGTTTCTAAAAGAACATTGATACACAGGCGACTTCACTTGTTAAAAATGAATCATGAATCTTACTCTATGGTGACCATAAGCAGGCAGTGACATACCTGTAGTGTGTAATTTTCCCATGGTTGAGCTTTAACTTAACAGAGTTACTAGTCCCCAGACGTCACTGGCAAGGGTGAAAGATATGGATTTAGACTCAGTAAACCTCTGGTTAGAGCCTTGCTCAGTCTAAATGATCTCAAGCAAGTTTCTGAAACCCAGTCTCTCCCTTGTAGAAGATGGAGATAACAGAGGAGTAGGGGCCATGGAAAAGATGTCTGGAAATCTGAGTTTAAGAACTCATGTTCCTTTCTGTCTGTGAATGAGCTATATGAGCTATATAAGTGTCTTTACACAGATTTGTAGTTGCTGAATCGGTTCTTCTTATTTTTAAATTTGGGAATTTTCTTTATATTTTAAAAATGTTTACTGAAGTATAGTTGTCCACAAAGGTGTGTGCTTTTAGCTAGGTTGTGTGCCTACAGCATCTAGCAAGCCAGTTCAGGCTTATTCCCATGCAGTGTGAAGCTGTACACACCGCAGAGAGGGTAAGAGCCAAAGCTATACGGCTTCTTGAAGTCCAGGCTCAGAAGCTGCAAAATATTACTGCTGCTGTATTCTTTTATCGGGCCAAGTCACCAGGCCAGCCTAGAGTCAAAGGATGGATAAGTAGACTCCATCTCTTTGTGGGAGAAATAGCAGAGTCACATAGCAAAGAGATGACTGGGGCTATGTTTGCAAAGAGCTATTGCCCTAGCTAACGCTGATTTTTGCTTAAAGATACTACCCTTGGTTGTCTTACTCCCTGATAATTAAACAAGATGTAGTATATGAAAAGCCCAGTTTGGGGACCAAAATATACAATTTTTACTTGTAGGAAAAGTAAAAATAAATCTGAATCCTTGACCCATCTGTGTTAGTGTAAAGCCTAATCTCCTGCCGATGGCATCCTCAGGTCTGGTCTGTGCACCCTCTTCTCTCAGTCACCTGAGGCTTCTGTTAAGGCTCCAGTTTGTCACATGTCACTGAGAAATAAACTATGAAAGTTCCTCTGCTCAGGGTCTCTCAACTCGCAATGTGATTGAGTCAGTGAAGTGTTTAGAAATGCCCAGTGCTTGCTGCTCACTGACAACAATTACACGTCAGTGAATGAACTTCCCCAGAGAGAGAAAAAACTGGTCAATTGTAAAAATATAAAAATAAAATAATGCATGTACTCCATCCATCCATCAGGGTCATCCAAGTGCACTAGCCCTGAGCACCTGTCTCATGCATTGAACCTGGACTGGTGATCTGTTTCACACAGGATAATATACGTGACACACCGAGTGCGCTGAGCGAGGCCGAGAGGAGCTACCCCAGGCCGGAGGTCAGGGGTGGTGGCCAAGGGGAGCTGCACACGTCCAAGGTAAGGGGCAGCAGCTGCGCTTTGCTGGAGCAGCTGTGAAGGGAGACCCCGCAACCAAGGTAAGAGAAACCATGAAGCATGGCTGAGAGGAGCTACCCCACTCCCAGAGAGCAGCGGCTGTGCGGGCACAGGAGGGCCGAGAGGAGCTACTTCACATTCAAGGTCAGGAGGGACAGCCGTGAGGAGATACTCATGTCCAAGGTAAGGAGCAGCCGTGAAGAGATACCCCATGTCCAAGGTAAGAGAAACATAAATAAGCAAGAGAATAAGTGTTGTGAAAGGGCATCAGAGGGCAGAGAGACTGAAACAACAATCACAGAAAACTAGCCAATCTTATCACATGGACCACAGCCTTGTCTGACTCAATGAAACTAAGCCATGCATGTGGGGCAACCCAAGACGAAAGGGTCATGGTGGAGACGTCTGACAGAATGCGGTCCACTGGAGAACGGAAGGGCAAGCCTCTTCGGTATTCTTGCCTTGGGAACCCCATGAACAGTATGAAAATGCAAAAAGATAGGACACTAAAAGATGAACTCCCCAGGTTGGTAGGTGCCCAATATGCCACTGGAGATCAATGGAGAAATAATTCCAGAAAGAATGAAGGGATGGAGCCAAAGTAAAATCGATGCCCAGTTGTGGATGTGACTGGTGATAGAACCAAGGCCCGATGCTGTAAAGAGCAATATTGCATAGGAACCTGGAATGTTAGGTCCATGAATCAAGGCAAATTGGAAGTGGTCAAACAGGAGATGGCAAGAGTGAATGTCAACATTCTAGGAATAAGCTAACTGAGATGGGCTGGAATGGGTGAATTTAACTCAGATGACCATTATATCTACTACTGCGGTCAGGAATCCCTTAGAAGAAATGGAGTAGCCGTCATGGTCAACAAAAGAGTTCAAAATGCAGTATTTGGATGCAATCTCAAAAATGACAGAATGATATCTGTTCATTTCCAAGGCAAACCATTCAATATCACAGTAATCCAAGCCTATACCCCAACCAGTAACGCTGACGAAGCTGAAGTTGAACGGTTCTATGAAGATCCACAAGACCTTTTAGAGCTAACACCCAAAAAGATGTCCTTTTCATTATAGGGGACTGGAATGTGAAAGTAGGCAGTCAGGAAACACCTGGAGTAACAGGCAAATTTGGCCTTGGAGGACAGAATGAAGCAGGGCAAAGGCTAATAGCGTTTTGCCAAGAGAACGCACTGGTCATAGCAAACACCCTCTTCCAATAACACAAGAGAAGACTCTACACATGGACATCACCAGATGGTAGACACCGAAATCAGATTGATTATATTCTTTGCAGCCAAAGATGGAGAAGCTCTATGCAGTCATCAAAAACAAGACCCGGAGCTGACTGTGGCTCAGATCATGAACTCCTTATTGCCAAATTCAGACTGAAGTTGAAGAAAGTAGGGAAAACCACTAGACCATTCACGTATGACTTAAATAAAATCCTTTATGATTACAGTGGAAGTGAGAAATAGATTTAAGGGACTAGATCTGATAGAGTGCCCGATGAACTATGGATGGAGGCTGGTAACATTGTATAGGAGACAGGGATTAAGACAATCCCCATGGAAAAGAAATGCAAGAAAGCAAAATGGCTGTCTGAGGAGGCCTTACAAATAGCTGTGAAAAGAAGAGAAGGGAAAAGCAAAGGAGAAAAGGAAATATATTCCCATTTGAATGCAGAGTTCCAAAGAATAGCAAGGAGAGATAAGAAAGCCTTCCTCATCTATCAATGCAAAGAAATGGAGGAAAACAATAGAATGGGAAAGACTAGAGATCTCTTCAAGAAAATTAGAGAAACCAAGGGAACATTTCATGCAAAGATGGGCTCAATAAAGGACAGAAATGGTACAGACCTAACAGAAGCAGAAGATATTAAGAAGAGGTGGCAAGAACACACAGAAGAACTGTACAAAAAAGATCTTCATGACCCAGATAATCATGATGGTGTGATCACTCACCTAGAGCCAGACATCCTGGAATGTGAAGCCAAGTGGGCCTTAGGAAGCATCACTATGAGCAAAGCTAGTGGAGTGATGAAATTCCAGTTGAGCTATTTCAAATCCTGAAAGATGATGCTGTGAAAGTGCTGCACTCAATATGCCAGCAAATTTGGAAAACTCAGCACTGACCACAGTACTGGAAAAGGTCAGTTTTCATTCCACTCCCAAAGAAAGGCAATGCCAAAGATTGCTCAAACTCCCGCACAATTGCACTCATCTCACATGCTGGTAAAGTAATGCTTAAAATTCTCCAAGCCAGCCTTCAGCAATAAGTGAACTGTGAACTTCCAGATGTTCAAGCTGGTTTTAGAAAAGGCAGAGGAACCAGAGATCAAATTGCCAACATTCGCTGGATTATCGAAAAAGCAAGAGAGTTTCAGAAAAACATCTACTTCTGCTTTATTGACTATGCCAAAGCCTTTGGCTTTGTAGATCCTGATAAACTGTGGAAAATTCTTAAAGAGATGGAAATACTAGACCATCTGACCTGTTTCCTGAGAAACCTGTATGCAGGTCAGAAAGCAACAGTTAGAACTGGACATGGAACAACAGACTGGTTCTGAATAGGAAAAGGAGTACATCAAGGACGTATATTGTTACCTGCTTATTTAACTTATATGCAGAGTACATCATGAGAAACACTGGGCTGGAAGAAGCACAAGCTGGAATCAAGATCGCCGGGAGAAATATCAATAACCTTGGATATGCAGATGACACCACCCTTATGGTAGAAAGTGAAGAGGAACTAAAATGCTTCTTGATGAAAGAGGAGAGTGAAAAAGTTGGCTTAAAGCTCAACATTCAGAAAACTAAGGTCATGGCATCTGGTCCCATCACTTCATGGCAAATAGATGGGTAAACCGTGGAAACAGTGTCAGACTTTATTTTTGCAGCTCCAAAATCACTGCAGATGGTGATTGCAGCCATGAAATTAAAAGATGCTTACTCCTTGGAAGGAAAGTTATGGCCAACCTAGATAGCATATTGAAAAATAGAACCATTACTTTGTCGAAAAAGGTCGTCTAGTCAAGGCTATGGTTTTTCCAGTAATCATGTATGGATGTGAGAGGTGGACAGTGAAAAAGGCTGAGCACCAAAGAATTGATGCTTTTGAACTGTGATGTTGGAGAAGCCTCTTGAGAGTCTCTTGGACTGCAAGGAGAACCAACCAGTCCATCCTAAAGGACATCAGTTCTGGGTATTCATTGGAAGGACTGATGTTGAAAGTGACACTCCAATACTTTGGCCACCTCATGCGAAGACCTGACTCATTGGAAAAGACCCTGATGCTGGGAAGAATTGACGGCAGGAAGAGAAGGGGACAACAGAGGATGAGATGGCTGGATGGCATCACCGACTCAATGGACATGAGTTTGGGTGGACTCCGGGAGTTGGTGATGGACAGGGAGGCCCGGTGTGTTGCAGTTCATGGGGTTGCAAAGAGTCAGACATGACTAAGTGACTGAACTGAACTGAACTCCATCCAGTATTCTTGCCTGGGAAATTCCATGCACATAGGAGCCAAGCGGGCTACAATCCATGTGGTCTCAAAAGAGTCAGACATGTCAATTTAGGGACTAAACAACAACATTAGTATATAGGCTTTGTAAGGTTCACAGAAGAGGGTGTCAGAGGGTGAGATGGCTGGATGACATTGCTGATGCAATGGACATGAACTTGGGCAAACTCCAGGAGATGGCAAGAGACAGGGAGGCCTGGCATGCTGCAGTGCATGAGTTGCTAAAAGTTGGACATGACAACTTAGGGACTAAACAACACTAGTATATAGGCTTTGCAAGGATCGCAGAGGGCTCTGATTTATGAATTTAAATCAATTAGTCCTCTAAGTCCCTTGAGAAATAAGTGATAAAAGTCTATGCATGCGGTTGTGCTTCACAGTAATGGAATTGTATGTTTATGGTTACTTTTTAACATTTATTTTTATTTATGTAATTTATTTATTTGGCTGAACCAGGTCTCAGTTGTAGCAGGTAGGATCTTAGTTGGGGTATGTGGGATCTATTTCCCTGACTAGAGATCAAAGCCAGATCCCCAGTATTGGGAGCACGGAGTCTTTGCCACTGGACCACCAGGGAAGTCCCAATATGTATATTTTTAAAATATTTAATTAGAAAGCAGCTCCTACGCACAGGCTGCCATAGGGGGACAATATGTTCTATTATTAATATCTAGGGGGACAGTATGTTCTACTATTAATAACATCTCCTCATTCACACATTAAGTTCACACTGGTCAAGTAACTTGTCCAAGGCCTAGCTTGTAAGTGTCGGAGCTGGGCTGTGAATCCGGGTGGCCTGACACTCCACCACTGTGTCTACTGTCTCTCAAGGGACACATGACTTACTTGCATGATTTCTGCCTTTCACACAGGTGGCCCTGGCACCACATATGGACAATGAGGCTTTTTATAATTACAGATGCCCCTTAGACTCTGGTTCAATGGGTCTAGAGTATAAAATATGAACAAGGAGGGAAAGTGTCATAATTTTTTTAAATAATAAAAATATGATTGATGAGATATAGGAAAAGTGCTATGGGTATTCAGATAAAGGATGAGATACTTTTGGAAGGGGAGGTGGAAATCTAAGAAGATTTAGGAAAAAGAAAATTTTTATTTGAACTTGGGCAGTTGATATATGTATATACTGAGTAGTTGTCTCAGGTTGAATGAACAAAATAGAACATCCCCATCTCTGTTGACTTGGAAGTGTTGATGATTGGACGTCACTCTCTGTTGACCATAACAAAGTGTGGGGAACAGGCCTCTCTTGGTACTTCTTAATGATAACGCATTTGAAAATCAACCCACCAATTGTTGATATGAATTGTAAGAGACAATATGGTACACATACATGTGGAAACCACCTATAAATGGTAAAATTGGAAATAAATGTTACTTATTTGTGTTATGGTAGATTATGTGTTACATATCATTCACAGTTTATGAGGTGTAACTACATACTTAATATATTATCAATAACATTCCTATAGGATGAATTAAAAGTTGGCCACTTAATTGAATCTGGAGATTTATATTGAGCAGAAAGTTGCACTTGCCTCACTCAGAACGACTGTGCAAGAAAGCTAATGGCTGATGGTTTGTCATGATGATGGACTCTTCCAGAGGCTGGGATTGCTGAGTCATGGGGACTCATGCACTTGTGTCGAGGAGACAGGTTAACTGAGGACAGCTGTGGCTGCAAAAGGCGTGTCTGCACCTGAGAAGGCAAACAGAGAGGAAGACTTTGACTTTAGGTTCTTCTAGAAAGAAAAAAATAATAAAGCAGAGACTAGATCATGGAGAATCAAGAAAGAATCAGGCTGCACATTCTTGTAAATGCTAACCATTATTAATAGTTATGGTACTTTGACATAATATTTAGAACACAACAATTGAAGTCTCTAAAAGTCAGACTTGGCTTTATCATCATTTTTAGGATCATAGAAGGCTAGATTTAGAAGGGGCCTTAGAGAGCTCTTAATCCAAACTCATTTCTTCTAATTTTAGAGCCAACAGTTCCTCTGGAACCCAGGAAGCTAGTTGCCCAAGGCAGGATAGTAAGTTGTTCTAAATAAAGAAAGATACAACATGTTCTTTTGGTGTTTTCAAAAAAGAAACACAAGCATTTTCTTGTGTTTTTCTATTTGTCAAGCCTAAAAAGCGACTGTTACTAAAACCACTTAGTTGCTATACTAACCAAATTCAAAGCAATGCTACATAGCTGGAAAAAGGGAAAAAAAGAAGACATGGCACGGTTTTCCAGTCTTAGATCTGACTCAAATCCTAGGACAAATTGACTCATTTGCCAATCACCTCTGTTTACTGTAATTAAGGTGTTTTCAAAATTCCTAAAAACCTTGAAGAGTTCATAGTATAGCAAAGGCATTACATTAGTACTGCTAATACTATTACTTCTAATAACAGGAGACATAAAGCATGAAAGACCTGAAGAGATATACAAGGAGTTGTAGGCAGTTAGAATACCAATGGTTCTAATTATCATGGAGGTTTTCATAGACAAGGTGTCATCTAAACTGGATTTGCAGGACCGTAGGATTTGTCCCCACAGACGCTTTTGATAGACTAGGAGACATGGATTTCCCCATTAGCAAAGACTTAAAGGTGACAAAGTATGAGGTAGGTCTGTTAGAACAGAGAGCAGGAAGGGGACAGTGAGAGAAAATGCTGGAAAGGAAGGCATAAGGAAAATTTCCTACACAAGTTATGATTTGCTTCCTAGGTTAAGTCTTCTCATGATGTCAGAAAATACTTATTTTTATAAAGGCATTTTTATAATCTCTGACAATCAGTTCATTCAAGAAAACTATAGAGATTTAGAAAGAAATAAATTTTATTATTTAATAATTTGCTTTATTTCCTTTCAATACTTTTTTTAACAGACAAAAGTGTTCTGACTTCTTTTAGCATTGTTTTGGGCTTCCTTAGTGGCTCAATCGGTAAAGAATCTGCCTGCAGTGCAGGAGACATGAGTTCATTTCCTGGGTAGGGAAGATTCCCTGCAGAAGGCTTAATCACACTTGGCTGTTTTTCTCAATAATGTTAAGCCTTACTTGAGTGATGGGTCCTGGAAGAAAAATTTGTGTTCAATGACGGCATTAGTCTCAAAAAGATAAAATGCCACAATGAAAGGGATAAAAGGGAACTTTGACCCAGATACTGCTACAAGAGGGCACCAAACTTCTAGTTTTGCAGATGCTTTGACCCATCTGTTTGGTAATGAGTGATCCTGACGGTGCTCCTCAGAGAGCACACAGTACCCAGGCTCAGTAGTGGCCAGACTGTGGGCTTAGCTGCTCCGTGACATGTGAGATCTTAGTTCTCCACCCAGGGATGGTACCTGAGTGCCCTGCATTGCAAGGTGGATTCTTAACCACTGGACACCAGGTATGTCTCCTGGTTTCCATTTCTTAAATGAGTGGTCATCTGCTTTTATAACACAGTAAATCCTTGACTCCTCTCTGTTCACTTGGGCCCAGGTTGAACTCATTTTCAGACAGAGTCATGTCATACTCTATTTCTGGCCCAATTTCTGGTGTCTTCAGGTTTTCATTCTGTACAGGTCTGTTGGTTGGGGCTGGGGTTTCATAGCTCTGAGAAAGTAGAAATAGAGGTCTGATGGGGAAAGAGGCAGCTACCTAGGACACTGTCAGGTACAGATCTTCCCATAGGAACAGTTTCCTTATCTATTAAAGCAGAGGACGATGGGATTCAGTGATTTCTAAAGGCTACGCACCTGTATATGCATGCAAGTTGACCTACGAGTGATGAGTCAGGCTAAGAGGGACCAGAAACAGGAGCCAAGCTCACATACGCTCAGTCCTTCTGCTCAGAACCATTGACTTGAGCATAGCGCTGGGCAGCCCACCTCTTGCTCAGAACTTCTCTATGAACTTTGGATGAAGTCATCAACCAGGATATGGCTCTTCTACCATGCTATAATGCCTCTCCCTGTTCCTTTCTCTGAATTGCATCCCCTCTCCATCTTGGAACAGATTTTTCTACTTTTACTGCCTTCTCCCCCATAAGCTCTTCTTTTCTTATTCTCCCCACATTCTATGCTCAATCTATAACGAACTGTTTTTAACCCCTCAATCCAATGGTGATTTCACAATCTTCATTTGTGCTATATCCTGTGCCTGGAGCACTTCTCCTTGTCCTTCATTCCTTCAGCTAACTAATGCCTGCTCTTCTCTTGTGTTTCTTCTTATCAATTGTTTCTTTCAACAAATCTCTGCCCTCCCTCTCGCCCCAAGACCCAGGTGCTCCTCCTATAGGCTCTCATGACACTCTGACACCCTTATCTTAACACAAATCACTCTCCCTAGTAATTGTGTGTGTGTGTCTATTTATAACCCCAACTAACCCCCAGCAAACCCTTTGGGTATGTCATTCTCTGTTGTATCCCTAATATTTATTTAGTCAAGTCCCTGTCTTGTAGGAGGTACCTGAAAATATTTGTGAAAGAATATAAGAATAATTAGAAGTAATTCCTCCCCAACCCTGAACATGCATAGCACTTTAAAATACAACGACTCTCTTCTTTGTGTAAAGTACTTACATACAGTTTATTAGGATGAAATTCAGGACTGGATTATCAGCTGTCCAAATTGGGCCAGTTTTGAGAGAGAAAGGCAGTGGTATTAGTAATTACCTAGAGACAAGAGGAATTGTGTTGGGATTGTCTGGGGAGAGTGGGACTAATGCTTTTGAACTGTGGTGTTGGAGAAGACTCTTGAGAGTCCCTTGGACTGCAAGGAGATCAAACCAGTCAATTGTAAGGCAAATCAAGCCTGAATATTCATTAGAAGGACTGATGTTGAAGCTGAAACTCCAATACTTTGGCCACCTGATGGGAAGAACTGACTCATTAGAAAAGACCCTGATGCTGGGAAAGATTGAAGATAGGAGGAGAAGGGGATGACAGAGGATGAGATGATTGGATGGCATCACCGACTCAATGGATATGAGTTTGGGCAAGCTCCGGGAGTTGGTGATGGACAGGGAATCCTGGCGTGCTGCAGTCCATGGAGTTGCAAAGAGTTGGGCACAATTGAACAACAGAACTGAACTCAGTCACCCTCCATTTAAGAGCTTCATCCCCTAAAAAGTCTTCTTATCTACATTCTATCTGGGGAAATCAAGGCTCAGTCAGGTCAGATTGTGGTTTAGTAGAGGCTCAGACGGTAAAAGCATCTGCCTGCAATGCAAGAGACCTGGGTTCAACCTTGGGTTGGGAAGATCCCCCTGGAGAAGGAAATGGCAACCCACTCCAGTACTCTTGCCTGGAAAATCCCATGGATGGACAGAGGAGCCTGGCATACTGCAGTCCATGGGGTCGCAAAGAGTCAGACATGACTGAGTGACTTCACTATTGTTATCAATAGGTTGACAAATTAAGAGTCACATTGGGCTTCCTCCATAGCTCAGTTGGTAAAGAATCTGCCTGCAATGCATGACACCTGGATTTGATGCCTGGGCTGGGAAGATCCCCTGGAGAAGGGAAAGGCCTTCTCCAGAATACTGGCAGAATACATGCCAGTATTCTGGCCCAGAGAATTCCATGGACTATATAGTCCATGGGGTTGCAAAAAGTCAGACATGACTGAGCGTCTTTCACTTTCACTAGGCCAAGAGAGAACACTGGAGGCTAATTTTGAGAATAGTGTTGAAAAGGTTCAGTGAAGACAAGAAAACCAGTTCTAGGAATCATGGAAACTAAATCATGGAAACCATGGTGTTTATACTTTGCAGTGTGCTTTCACTTTAATTATTTATCATTATCAGAGTTGGGACTGGAATCTAAGTCTCTTCATTCTTCTTCTAGGCATCCTCCCCGCCATCAGTTATATGGTTGAGTGCTTCATCAATGCACAGTACAGCAGACCTAAAAAGTGTGACCTGTCCTTCTCAGAGCTTGCAAGTGCCACCAGAAAACATTCACACTGCTTACCTTTCTGCTAAGGAACACCTGAAGGGTTCTGATTCTTTCCCTGCTTATTAAAACATATGTTGTGAGCAGAGAGAAAACTATATATATATACATATATATATATATACACACACACACACACACACACACACACACACACACACACACACACACACACACACA